>JACEGR010001330.1:0-174470 GCA_014170235.1 Listronotus bonariensis
AAAAGCTGATATGTCACTTTTGTTGATTTTATATAAAGCGACAATCTAATTATTATTTGTCAATATGAAAATATTTTTTGGTATATTTATGTTATTATTGGAGTTAATAACTTGTTAATTCAATACTACTTTAGACAGATAAGTTTATAATAACTTAGTGTTTATCTTAATTATTGTTTTTCTCTAATTAGGAAGAAAATTTACTTTGAAGGACATATCAAGTTCTGGCAAAAATATTCTTTGACATATCAACTCTTGAACTATTTAGCATGTTTAAAAGAAAACAGTATTATCATTGTCTAAATTATTTATTTTGACTGTCAGTTACACATATTTAAAAAAAGACACATATTATTATGTACTAATATCTAAACAACATCTTCGGCGTTTTCATTTACTGCCAAATTTCTATAAAATGTGTGGTAGACAGGATCAATGTACTTCAGCAAGTCCAACAGGTCTTCTTTCTTTTTGGGATTAATAGGTTTAGGACCATTGTAAACTGGCTTCAATTCAGTAGCGTTAGTTCCTCTTCGTTTTAAATTGAATCTGCAGAAACCTTCATTTTCGTCATGCGAATATTTCACTTGCACGACTCCAGGCCCTAGGTCTTTGGAGAAGCGTAAAACCTTTATATCGTGCCAGCGGATATTCTCTCCCGATTCCGTACGGTCCCGTTTAACAAAAACACTTCTTAAAAGCGCCGAATATTGTAAAAAGTCCTCTTTTTGCATTTCCACAACCTTGAATTTTTTTACCACGTATACTACGAACAAATTGGTACCAATCATGAGGTATTCTTATTTCCATTTCAGATGAATCTTTCTTGGCCCTTTCGATTTTTGCGTGGTCAGAGTCACACTCAAGTCTTGAATGTCCCACTTCTAAAAACTTGTGTTCAATAGTTTTTAGATATTTAGATGTAGACAAGAACCACGAAAGAGCAGCTGCTACAATAGTATTTTTATTTTGACCGGGGCAGGAATCTGAGTAAAATATAACCGTATCTATATTGTTTGGTAAATCTCTCAAAAAATGGATAATACAAGATGCTATCTGATCTGCCCCGCGGTCCGACAAACCTTCATGCCACATAAAGCAGGTAGTGGATTCCGTACAACAATCTCTCATAGTAAAATTGTAGGTCCACAACTGCCTTTTGTAGTATACTTCACTGGTGGTCAATAATGGAGTAGGCAAATTTTGTTGCAGATCAAAGACAATAACCCGCTGATTTTCAGAATTTCTTGCATTTTCCTTGTCAGCTCTTTTTTTCCTCATAAGCTTTTTCTGCTAATGCAAGGTGTCTTTCTTTCTCTGCTGTTTTTTGCTGCTTCTCTTCCTCGGTAGGGGCACTTTTAATTTCATTTTGTAACTTATCGCAAGTTTTACAAGTGTCGATGCTGGGGTTTTTGATTTTATAGCCTAGTTCATTAAATATTTTCGCGTATATAGGGTAGCTTATTGGTTTGTCTATTCCTTCGATTTTTCTTTTGGCGACATACATATCATACATTTTTACGATACTTAGTGTAGGTGACAAATACAGTTTTGAGGTGTGGCTTCTTGAATAGTGGCTCTGATATTTTGGAAAGCTGTTTATATGGTTTGTGGCTTCTAATCGTTCGTCCTCTCTTGAATTTACTGGCTTTTGTTTTCCTGTTGAAACATCGCCTATAAATCCTGTTTTGGAAGCACGTTTTTTTTGTATAATTATGTCAACTTTTCCTCTAGTGATAGCATAGATATTTTGGAACATTTTCTTGCAAATATTTATTTCATTTCCCTTTACAGTAGTAAAATACATTGCTGTTATTTCCCTGAACTTTGTGTTACCAGTTTTGCTTCTTCCCTTTCGATTCAACTTTCTTCTCTATTAATTTAATTCTGTCGCTTATAAATTGATCTTTGTTGGTTACATTTTTTAGGAAGTCATCAAAAACTATCTTTTGGCTTTCTGTTGCTACTTTATCCGCACATTTTTTCTGCAGCAGGTAGTAAGAGATACGAATTTTTTCGCTTGTACTAATACACCTTTTCGGGTTAGATATTCTTCGCCCCTTAATTTTTTTCTCTCATTAATTTTCTGTTAATCTTTATTTCCTTCTTAGTTACTGGGTCTTTTTCTGTGAGCTCTTGCTCTTCAATTTCATTTCTGTCCTCTGTTTCTATTTCTAGTCTTCTTTTCTTTGTTTGAATTTCTGTATCAGTGGATTCTTCTGATGAAGAAATATTCTCAGGAATATATTCTCTATCGTCGTCGTCGTCGTTACTATCATAATCATAGTGACTGATTTCATCAATCGCTCTATTGCCCTTTTGATTACTACTACTTGGCTCATAAGGTACAATAATGGTATTAGATTCAGAAATTATAATGTCATCATCAAGGTTGGGAATATTTTCAACAACTACTTTCTGAGTATCGACACTGTTAACAGCTTTCGCCATTTCTAATATTCTTTTGCCTCGAGACATGATACTTAAAAAGTGCCTAAAATTTAAAAAAAATAAGTTTGTTCCTATTTTACAACCGCATTTTTTCTCAGAATCTGCTTGTGAAAAAAAAAACATCTTAAAATTAAAATTTTTATTAATTTTGGTGCAAAAAGAGCATACCTACACTAAATTACAAAAACAAAAATATACTTAATGATTGTACACACATCAGTTTTTAATGTGTTTGCAATACTCAAGACACCGAGTTCTACTCATATTTTTACCCTATAATATTTAAGCATAATATCTTTTGCATGACATGGTGTGTTGTGATTGAATTAACACATGGTTTTTATATTAAATATATTCTAATATATCACACTTACCTGTAAAAATAACCTTTTTTCTATAAAACCCCTTCTCACTTTAATTATCTACTGCATAAAACGTTTATAGAAAACACAGACTTTTAAATTCAAGACACTCTAACCTTAAATTATAAGTCGTCAAAACTTGATATGTCACATGAGACGTCTTACAAGCGCGGTCCAAACATGATAAGTGTGACATGTCATGTTTTGGCAAAGATCGAAAATACTTGCACCAACATATCATGTAATAAATTGCTTAACTGGTTGCCTAAATTTTAATGATCGACATATCAACTTTTGCCACATAAAACTTTACTTTAAGTTACATATCATGTACATAAAAAGTGAATAATGAAAAAAGTGACATATCATCTTTGGGTTACAATTTACTAGTTTTAAAATTTAAAAATGTTTACTTACCAAAACGTTTATTGTCTTAAATAATTTATTTGTAAATAAATATATCTATTTTTTTACAACAAATTTTAAAGTTCCATAATTTGTATACCAGCTCTTGGTTCATACAGTGTCCGTCAGATATATGGACGCAAATGGATTTTTTTAATACACATTTCACAAAAAAAATCTAATAAAAGTGGCTACTTTCTTTCAAACTCAAAACACAATAACCAAAATTAAAATATCCTTATTTGTATACCGGGGAGATACAAAAATATGAAAGTGGTTCAAGAATAAAATACCGTTATTTCTCAGAATACATCCGAATATTGGAAAAAGTATCCTAAATTTAAACAGGTGTCAAATATAAAGTCAGAGCAACCTATCTCTAAAAACCATTTTTTTTTGCTATTATTTTTGTGCCGCCCAGTATGAAACGATGCACTTTAATGTTAACCTTCTATCGGATATAATAGGTATGTTATGTAAAACTTTAGTTTCAAACGTGTTAAATTATTAACATGTAATTCGAACTTTTAAAATAACTAAAAACGTAAATTAAAGCCTTAACCCAAAATTCTTAAACTGCATCGTTTTCACTCAAATTCAGGGTAGCGCAAAAATAATAGCAAAAGTAAAAAAACGGGTTTTGACATACATGGCTGTGACTTCATATTTGATACCTACTTTTAATTTAAGATATTTTTGCAAATAATATTTGGATGTGTTTTAAGAAATAAGGGTAATTTACTCTTGAACCTTTTTCATATTTTTGTATCTCCTTGGTATACAAATGAAGATATTTTAATTTTGGCAGTTTAATTTTAAGTTTTAAAGAAAGCAGCAACTTTTATCAAGAATTTTTTTTTTTGGGGTAAAAAATCAATTTGCACCCATATATCTGACGGATACTGTATATATGGCATCCTTTAGGGGTAAAGACCTGTATTCAAACAATATGTTAAAACCATTAAATGGATGTAATTTTTTCTAAATTTCATGGCTTGAATTAAAATGTATTTTTTTTTATTTATGAAGATTAAAACTAATTTCTTATTTTCTTTTTATTGTTTTTAGGTCACAGTAAATGGTTACTATCCAAGTTTTCACCAAATTAAAGCTCTGGTGCCTCAGGCGGTATTAGCACCAACTTTTTCTACATTAACGACCTTCTTTCTTCCACAACATATTTTATTTATAGTTTGGCTGACGAAGATATAACGCACCGTAAACACAGTCATATTTCATGTTGCGGAAAAAGTCATTAAACACTTATCTTTTACTTATGAGAGGCCAAGTTTTGCAGAGCAAAGACACATTTAATCTTTTAGAATGACCTTAACTGGCACATTATATCTATAACCTTGGCAGCAAATTTTAAGATTTATCAATAAACATTGTTTTAATTTAAAAAAAAAAAAAAAAGAAAATAAATGTAGGATTTGCTTTTACAACTTAGATTTTCTCTAGAGGAGAGGCGGACTAAATAATCAACTTTTTTGCAAACTCCAAAATAAAACGTTTTTATTTATACCAATAGCATTTGGTATAAGTATATTTGGTTTGGTTGGTCTCATGTATTATTTTTAGAATTAAAAAAAATGAAAATTTTTGGACCATAATTGTTGTATATGCGACGCCCTTAAAAAAATATACGGTAAAAACCTATTTCAGGACTTCCGTTTTTGGGTGCCTAGTCTAAGAAAAGTATGTGCTTAAAAAACTATCAGGTTAATGCTCTTTTTAATTTTGGGGGAAATACCGCCTTCTGGAGAAAACCAAGCCCCTCCAGTCCCCCCTCTAATTGCGCCACTGTCCCTCATGAAAGATATCCCGGTTTAGGTTAATAGGAATTTGAAATTTGACTTAATCATAATAATTTAAGTTGAATACCTAAGACCACCCTGTAAGTATTTAATTATTTCTGATTAGTAACGTGTCACCCAATAATCATATATATTTTTTTAATTGATCACAACGAAAAAATAAATATTTCCGTAACAACAGGAAGAATTCGTGGTGTCATATAATTTTTAAATTTTATTTTTATACACATATTTCGTTAGTAAAACAAAGATTTGAAAAAAACATTTTTAAAAATACCTAATAAATAACCTGACTTACAAAGATTAAGATACTGACAGTAAATAAAAATAATTTTAAATTTCTTATCCTAGTATTTAATATATGTCTCTTAAATGTCCCCTTTTATTTGAATTACTGGGCGGCGTTAAACATTTAAATATTTTAATTATATTTTTTGTTTAGGTTATATAATAAACTAAAATATTAGATGGATAAAAGTGCTTGTAGGATTTCCTTTAAGTACCGAATTAGTATTTTTTTAACTTAAACTTAAATTGTAAACTACCTAAGTTCTTCACTTGTATATAGCTAAATTTTTTTGTTGATGTGGCAAAATTCACATGAAAACTTGTTGGTATAATGGCAATTTGTAATTTGCAAAAAATGCAATAAAAAATATTAGAAAAGATGGATAATTAAAACTTACTGCTTGTTCCCTGAAATAGTTTTGTCCAAAACAGAAAATTTTTGATAACAGTCGTAATTACATGGAACAAAAATTTTGGCGGCGAATTCTATCAACACCGTCGTGCAACGCGACCGTCGACTAGACCAGGAAACGAACTAGACTGCAGGCGGGCGGGAGGCCGTCCTGCGATTTCTGCGAAGGCCCGGCCGAAATTGCAGTGCGTCTCAAGGCCACGAGCCGCTCTTACGTAATCGTAATCGTCGCAGGTAAAAAAAATGGCCACTTCTATGATATTTTTAGAGAAGGCCTGTCTGCTATTTGGCTAATTTATAAGGTTTTACAATAAGTACTTTCCATTGTTCCATAATAATGGATAGCGAACGCGATTTTAGTCTGTTAAAAACTCTGAGTTTTACAATTTATACACATAAAATACCTTTTTGCACTTTTTGTACAGTGTTTTTTATAAGTGTGCAATGAGTTTTACAATTATTTATACACATAAAATAACTTTTTTTAGTTTTCTGTACAGTGTACAGACTGTACAAGTGTGCAACAAATTTAAAACTTGGGTAATTTTCTAGAAACCTGCGGCAACTCCGATTTTAACGAAATTTGGTATACGGGGTTTTTCGGGGCGCTGATCACGTATTTGAAGGAATTTTTGGCGGAAACGTTTCGTTCTTGAGATCAGACTTGAAATTTAAACTAATCCTATTTTTACAAAATTCCCCCTTCTTTTGCACACAATTCTTGTTTTAAAGCTAAAGTGGCACAGAATATTTGATTTTCACCTATTAAAACCCCGTTTTTTGTATTAAATTGCATAGCTATACCTTGAATCATTTTAATCCCAGTGTGCCATGAAGCCCTATGTGTATGTATGGTTGCCGCATTATCAAAGAAAAGCCACGCAATTTAATGCAAAAATAATGTAAAAAAACGTAGAATAACGGAATTTTAAAAGGTAAAAATCAAATATTGTGTGACACTTTAGCTTTAAATCAAGAATTTTGTGCAAAAGAAGGGGGAATATAGTGAAAATAAGCTTAGTTCAAATTTGAACTTTGATGATGAATATCTCGAGAACGAAAATTTTTCACCTTTCAGATTCGTGATCAGCGCCCCATTAAACCCCCGTATATCAAATTTCGTTAAAATCGGAGTTGCCGCAAATTTCTAGAAAATTACCAAAACTTGTTTGCAATTTATCAAGAAATTTTATTTCTGGTAAAACTTAGTGCATCGTCTCAAACTGTATCAGCAGCAGTAACAGGTTTTGATACTTAAGGAATTTCAGACTTCCATTGTCTTTATTTTATTATTCACACAACGTTTCGGGCAGTCCTATCTCTGTCCGTTTTTAAGTGTAAACTAAACGGATAGAGATAGGACTGTCCGAAACCTTGTGTGAATAATAAAAAAGGCAATGGAAGTCCGAAATTCTTTAAGTATCACTACTGAATCATTGTCTACCACATTAAAACATAAGTAGTAAGTTTTAATTAAGATTAAAAATAAGAACTGCTTTGAGCTAAGGTGCCTTTCTTTTTAAAAAATATAACAAGATGGTAAAATGTCATTTATGTCACTATTCATTTTTTTTTATTTATATATTCTATTATTCACTACAATTTGTTACAGCAGCATTGAGAATTTCCTGTAAGGCAAGCGAAACTGGTCTGGGGGAAGGTCATAGTGGATAACTTAAAAAAGCGGGATATTTTCTTTTAACTATCTTTAAAGGGAGTAAAATACCTTGTATAAAGGTTAATTGTATTACAACATTATATTTTTAATCAACAATTTATTTTCAAAAAGGTCTTTACTTCGAAACGAAGACCTTTCTTTAAACACTTTCATTTATCATTCATATACCATACACAGCTCCCAAAAATTTTAAAGAGCAAAAGAAAAAAAAAAGTAGTTCTTACTTCAATTCAACGACAACTTTCCTATTTTCTTTGGTGGTGTGGTGAAGGCCCTCTAGTGGTGGCGGCCCATAGGCAACTGCCTATATTGCCTATGCTTAAATTCGGCACTGGTCGAAATACAATATCACATTTTTATATGGAATAAAACGTTTCTTCTGAAATATCACAGAAACGGTTGTTCAAATCGATGTTTACCAGGTAACCTTTTTGTGCATAGAATTTTAAATATACAATTAAGAGGCTGAGAATAAAGTGATGTAAGTAGCTTTGTTTTAAAAATTGGACTTAGTGTGTTTTTATGTTGTTTTATTTTCTTCCAGAGCGGTGTAAGTCATAATTTGATAGTGTGACGTTGACATTTTGAAATACTACTTGACGTCACTGGGCAAATGTGCCATATGGAACTATCTCTTGGGACCATGAGACCGGTGGACCATCAAAACTAACTTTGCATTAAAAACCAACTTAACTTATTTGATTAACTTAAATTATACTAATTATTTTAGAGAAAAATTCTATTGAAGTTTATTGAAGAGCATGCAAATCTACGTCCATGGTTAAAACTTTAGATTTTTCAGTTAACCCATTTGCTAGTTAGATGCTAATATATTTTTAAAAATTGTTACTTTATTATCGCCTCATATGTATGAACAACAATAAAAATACCAGTTAGTACGATTTTTTGATAATAATAAAGCACTAAATTTCAAAATGACAACGTAATTTCACGCTAACTGGTATTTTTATTGTTGTTCATAAATATGAGGCGATAATAATGTAACAATTTTTAAAAATCTATTAGCATCTAACTAGCAAACGGGTTAACTGAAAAATCTAAAGTTTTTATCATGGACGTAGACTTGCATGCCCTTCAATAAACTTTTATAGAATTTTTCTCTAAAATAATTAGGGAGCCAATAACTGACCCCATTAAAAATTACATGGGATTTCCTATGTCCCGCCCGGCGATGCCACACCCGGTATATTTTTTAATTACATCACTCTCGTTCTAAGCTCCTCATTTTTTACTTAAGTCCCAATATATCATGACAATAAAAGTTATGGCATTTTGAACATACTCATTATCAAAAGACTGCAGGTGGTTTCCTCTAAATTTTGCAACAGAGACGTAAGCAAATTTTGATTTCTTACACCCTAATAACTAATATCGTAAATACTTAAAAAAATATATAAAAAAGTACCAAAATAAAATAAAAACACTCTATATCTTGCAAATGATCAACTTTACAACTAAAGTAAATTGCGCTAGATTCTGGGCAAATGAATGTGTAGTAGCATTTTCTACAGAACTTTTAGAGACACCCTATATATTTTTAGAGATTACTTTGCAAAAGCTTTTATTAATTGTATTACTCTCCATAATTTAATACATGCTCCCTATTCTCCACTTAGTTTTTAATTCGTTAGGTACACAAAGAATGATTGTTAGCCTTTACCCAAATTTGTGACTTCAAGAGCCATTCGGGGATCAACCAGTAATAAAATCAATAAATGAAATGATGTTTCCATTTAACTATACTAAATTACTAGCAAGCCTGTCATTTTCTTGAAAAGTATTACACGATTTTAAGATTTTGGTCCGATGTATGGCTAGATTCTTGACGTTTTAGATCTTATGTTAAACACACGGTTTAGGCGGTAGTGCTTTTAACTATTTTAAATGGAGCACCATATACAGTGTGATCGAAAATCGATCACGAAACTTAAGGGGGTAATTGTACTTGACAAAATAAGGGTAGAGCTTTATATAATTTTTTTCAAAATGTCATTCGTTTTCGAGTTACAAGCCGTCAAAGTTCAATATTTATTTGGTTTTTGCGCCATATTGCATTTATTTTTAACCCATCCAGTTGATATTTTGCACACAAATTGAGCTTTGCAAATTCTAAAATTTTAAGACAGAAGTAGGTACTTTTTTAAATACCGCCAGAGGGCACTTTACGCAAAACTTAAAATCTATTTACATCATGCTTTTTTTTTGACAAATATTACAAAGCTGGGGGCGCCATTTTATAGACAATCAAAAACTTAAAAAATAAGGTACTCTTTATTAGCGTCGATAAGCCTTACCGTTTAGGCACCAATAGACATCAAGTTTTCATCAATTTCAATCAAATTACCTACATAAATACAGGGTGTCCAGTAACTCAACCAACAAACGTAACCAAACGATTCTACACCAAAAAAAAAAACTTTACATAAACATATGTCCTAGACGTCTTAGTTTTTAAACTAAGACGTAAAAATTAAAAAAAATTTTTTTTTATTATTTAATATACCGTAGTTCAAAAACTAAGACCATTAGGACATATGTTTCTAAAAGTTTTTTTCTTATTTTCTGTAGTAGAATCGCCCTGCAAAGTTTGGCGGTTGAGTTACTGGACACCCTGTATGTATGTAGGTAATTTGATTGAAATTAATGAAAACTGTGATGTCTATTGGTGCCTAAACGGTGGGGTAAGTACCTTATTTTTTAAGTTTTTGATTGTCTATAAAATGGCCCCCAGCTTTGTGATATCTGTCAAAGAAAAAGGTATGATGTAAATAGATTTTAAGTTTTAGGTAGAGTGCCGTCTGTCGGTATTTAAAAAAGTACTTTTGTCTTAAAATTTTAGAATCTGCAAAGCTCGATTTGTGTGCCAAATATCAACTGGATTGATTAAAAATAAATGTAATATGGCGAAAAAACAAATTAAAAATTGAACTTTGACGGCTTGTAACTCGAAAACGAATGACATTTTAAAAAAAACTCTATAAAGCTCTACCTTAAATAGAATCATCCCCTTAAGTTTCCTGATCGACTTTTGAATTGTCATATATATTTTCCTAAAAATCAATTCTACAGGGAATTCCAAAAAATACATGTACCACATGTCATACCTATACTAATTAGTTTTTAAGAAAACGGCGTTCGAAAATGTCATGTTTACCGCCATTTTTATTGATTTGTTTAAAAACAATTAATGATAGGCTAATGAGATTTTTACACATATTTAATAAACTTTATACCCTGTCACCGTAAAAATACAATTTCGGGTTTTACCGAAAGTGTCACAGAAATTAACTTTCGGCAGTAAAGAACTTCATTAAATTTAAACTTAAGACCTATTTTTTAATCTTTTTGTTGATTATATCCTATCTCTAAACTGAATGGTTTTTAAGGTATTAGTAGGTATTGAAACGTAAAAAAAAGTTTTATTTGCTATTTTCAAGACAGCCTAGCGTTTCCCTGTTAATATCTTAAAAACCATTGGGTTCAGAGATATAGAATATAATTAACAAAAAAGATTAAGAAGTGTTAACTTTAAATTGAAGGCTTAATACAGGGTGGCGCATCGAAAACGAAACAGACGCATTTACTGGCAGCTCAGTTTTTTTTTGAAAAACGCTCAGACCCGTCGATTTTGTTTTCGAGGGGGACACAAGTTTGGCAAAAATCACGTTAGCACGTGCAGCCCCCTGGGCGGGGGTGACACCAACCCTAAAATCTTAAATGAGAAGGCGGATCGAGTGATACATCATTTTAAAGCTCCTGACGAGTACTTTATAACCCTTGAATATGAAGTCAATATCTTCATCTATTACAAAATGGCGGTACTTTAAAAATTACCTAAATACTTTATTTGGATGGCCATATTTCCGAAACTAATAAAGTTAGATGTACTTAATGTGGTATTTTCTTAAAGCTCATTTAAAGATCTTTTTAATGGTAAAATAATGTGGCACTTCTGGTAAAGTCACGAAAATTGTATTTTTACGATGACAGGGTGTAAGGTTTAATAAATATGTGTAAAAATCCCATTAGCCCTTTTCTACCATTATTTGGTTTTTAAACAAATCAATAAAAATGGCGGTAAACATGATATTTTCGAAGGCTATTGTTTCAGAAACTAATAAAAATAGGTATAATATGTGGTACATGTTTTTTTTAAGAATGCATGGCCTGTAGAATCAGTGGCGCATTTACCAAAAGGCTGAGTAGACTGAAGCCTATGGCGGCGTTTTTTATTTTTAGGGGGCGGCAGACGTTGTTAAGGGGGCGGCAAAATTGGAACTTATAATAATTTTGTGGATTTCGAATTTTATTTAGTACGTAGAATTGAAAGAAATGAAAGTGAGGACCTTTTTTTTTTTTTTTTTTAGATAAGCAAAGGGGCGGCGAAAAAAATAGCCTACGGGCGGCAAATATGTAAATGCGCCTCTGTGTAGAATTGATTTTTAGAAAAATATATGGGGTGTTTCATTTAAAATAGCAAAGTTGATAGCTCTTCCGGTTAAACGAAATGTGCCAAATAAAATCTGGAACATTAGAAATCTGCATCCTATTCAACTATCCATTCGAAAAAAAATTAAATTTGTATAACACTCCTCAAGAAAATGACAGGCCTGCTTGTAATTTCGTGGGCATCCGGTATAATAGGCATCTATTACAATGGTGAATATAATTTTATAAAGTTTCAAATCCATATTATTGAAAAGTGTACACCAAAGTTAGCACATTATGACTCACTCCGTGCTATTTAGTCTAGGTTTTGCATTATGTATCTTAGTGGTAAAAATGTCCGCTTAAATTTGGCGAAATATCTACGAGAGGTCAATGCACGAATTATTCGCGTTTTTTAAGAAGCGAGCAATCCTATGAAAGCAGAAACGTTGTTGGCCACTACTTAAAAAGTTGCCTAATTTTAACTCTAAAAATTTATTGGCCTCGATTTTAAATGATTTGCAATTTAAAAATTTTGCCAAAGTCTGTATGACAATTAGGCACTTAAAATGAATACTGTTTGTGGTTTAATTTTAAACCATATTGAGATAAACGAATCCTGTTGAATACTATTTTCAAGACTAAATGAAGGATTTAAAAAGCAGAAGGTATTAAAACGAAAAGGCTACAGGGATAAAATTGTATAAGAACACTTTTAAAATATTTTTAGAGGTCTACCACGAATATTCATACCGCCATATAAGGAAGCGGCGCTTTAACCTACCCTGTCTGTGTCAAATGTAACGGATGTTAGACTAGGCGAACGCGTCATTTTTTTGTTAGACAAGTTTATATGCATATACATGCAATTTTTATACATTGGGCCAAAAATGTTAAGGGTTACAGTAATGAAACCATGAGGTACAAACACATGTTGCGGGTATCGGACTAGGAATGTTTCGTGACTGTAACCTGTAACCCTTACGATTTTTGGCACAATGTTGCATGTAAAACATTGTGGTAAACTTGTCTGACAAAAAAGTTACTCTATCGCCCAGTCCGACACCCGAAACATTTGACATTGACAGGCTGGGTTAAAGCGCCGATTTCATATTTATTATATGGCGGTATACATATTCGTGGTAGACTCGTCAAAAGGAACCCATCGTAAAAGGATTTAAAAGTGATTATATTATAAAGTCCATAACATTATTGACCCAGGGACTAAAAAAGATATTGACTATTAATCACAATTTTATAAAATTTAACTTTTGTATTCTCTTTTACTTTCCACTCAACAAACCATGCATTCTAGCTCGGTAATAGGACACTGTTTGTTTGTAAAACGAGATTTTTATAAATGCAGCATATAAAAAAAATACTTACAGTGTAAAATTATGTAACAATTTTGTAAAAAAAATGAGTTTATAAAATTAAAAAAAATACAAAGTATAAAAATTTTTCGTTCTTATAATACGGGGTGTTTTAACTGTGTTTTGTAATCCTTTCAGGGTGTCCGTATTTATTACATTGCCGTCGGTATATATAAACAGGCCCAGCTCTAGAGGGGAGGGGGAAGCATGGTAGACGTGTACAGGGTGTAACTGGATTGGAAATTAGAGAACTGTAGGAGATAGCACTAGTGAATTTAAAATGCGAGGAGGTCCTTTTTTGTTCTTTACTTTATATTGGGATAGTTTTGTGTATTATTTTTGTATATTGTAGACGCCACATGAAGAAATGAAAAAGGCGCCATTTGAAGGACGGGGATTTTTTTCTCCCCAATTTTTTTTTATTCCCAAAAATGTAAATGCAATATTGATGTTTTGTTTCAGTAAAAAACCCGGCGGTGGAGGGCTATTTTTGCTCCGCCTCCAAAAAAAATAAGATCCGGGTCTTTAAATTAAATTGTTTATTTTTATACCGTTTATGGTCAGACCTTCTTTGCCGTTGTGCAATGGACGGACATCTATTTGGGTTGTTTGGTTTCAATACAAGTTATCATTTTTTTATTATAATTATCCGGGTAAACCCACTAAGAGCATACAAAAGTTTATCGTATTGGACAGAATCAAATAAAAAAAATCTCAGTCACAAACGATAATGTAGAAGGTTTTACTATTTTAGACAAATAAATAAAAACTGATATATTAGCCCAACTTCTACCCAACATTAAAAAAAATCAAAATTAGAACTTAAAAAAATGTTTGTTCGTTTTTTAATGTGCCTAAAACTTATTTTGGAATTTAAATATTTATTATATACGTATAAATTATATAAATACCACAAGCTTTTTGTGTTATTAAAACCTAATTAAAGTTTAGATAAAAGTATAAAAACTAGTATCGCAGTATTATAATGCCAGTTTCTAAGGTCAAGTTCAAGTGTAAGGTTAGCAGAATTAACAAACTGCAGTATATTATTTTGGCGCACAAATAAAACTATTCATATTTTTGTTCAAGGTTTTATATTACTAACAATTTAAAGGTTAAAGACGTGTAAAACTGTAACTATTTTAAAGAAATTTAAAGACTTTGCCACCTATTTTTATAATTAAATAAATATTGGAATACTTGTCGTGTATTTCAGTTTGGATAACTAATTATAAATTTTTGCAGACTGATAAAGAAAAACGTTTTATTTATCGCAAAAAATTAGCCTAACACTTTACGAGTCTACATGTAGCGAAAATTTTGTGTGGTTTAAATAAACATAAAAAAACTAAACCGACTTTAAAATGAATAAAGTAACTAAACATTTAAAAATAATCTTTGGAAAAAAATCAAAAGCATGAAGGCGAGTAAAACCATGTGCGTTGAAGAACTAAATGTTACCAACTAAACAAACACATGCTTTTTATACTTTAGTACCAAATGTTATTACCCGACTTGATGCTTTTTTATTTGTAACTATTATTATTTTTTTATGTTTATTATTATTATTATTTTTACTATTATTATTTAATCGGTGATCATACACTAAAAACACTCTACATTAGGGTAGTCCTTATTAAGGATATGTTTAATTTTTTTTTTTTTGACGATAGGCCTAAATCTATTCCAAATAAATAAAAAAAATTGGGCCAAATTGCAACTTTTTATTTTAAGATTAACCTGGCCCTTACCTTAGCCAAAGTTTTAAATGGGAAAAACATGGTAAAAGTTCTCTTATTATTTTTAGATTTTTTAGGTTATGTACTAATGAACGGATCAAATCGACACATGAACATTCTTGCAAATTAAACGTTTTACATAAAATGGTATTCTAGAATTTTTTGCTGACTTAATTGGTTTAAATGTTATTCGATGTCAAAATCATCAAATAAAAAGCATTTTTCGGGTCCTCAGAAACAGTTTTTTAACCGTTTTTTAAAATCAGAAATATTTGGCACAATTTTTTTAAAATTAATTTGAATCCGATTTAGAACTATCGCAAAAAAAATGCCAACATATCTCAAGTAAGAACCACCCTTCTCTACATACCTAGTACCTTTTTCTCTCAAATAAACTGTTTGCACAAAACGAAAATTCTGCCTCTAATATCTATAAATTGAGTATAAATGGAAACACCTGACACAAAAATTAAACTTAAAAAATGACAACTCTTGACAAATTAGAACATTTTGACTTAAAATTTACTCCCCTGGTTTGTTTAAATGACCAGCTTAGATTAATCTATGAGCATATAATTACTAGATGCAGCTTTCGATACGTCATCGTCAGGAATAAAAAAATAAGTCTAGTAGGTACCATTTTTTTCGCGATCCTGACTTGGTTTTCTCATGGGACCACCGCAGTTCACTCTTTTCAAAAGAAAGTAATCGGTGTACAGGGTGTCCAGACTTTGTTGCAATTGCAGGGTATTTTGGTTATTATTAGAGGCAGAGACTTGCGGTTTCGCGAACTTTTGCTAATTTTTAAAGAAATGAAAGATGTTACTAAAATATTTTTCATGACCCTCTTTGTTTTTGACATACAGGGCGAAATTAATTCTTTTTTCCATTTTTAGACCCCCTTCGTATTTTAGTTGTCTTTTAACTTACAACAAAGGTAGAAACTGATATTATTAAATATTTTTACGTAGAATCCAGTGGTGTAGTTAGATGTTTAAAAAATTATATTTTCTGAGATATGAACCGAACATATGATTTATATTATAAAAGACCCTGTTGAATTTCGCATAGTGAACCATGATTTAGACATAACAAAAAAATAAAGTTAGCGCCCAGTTCATAATTTGCTTTCATTTTACAGCAACATCAAAGTTTTAACTATTTTACCCTGCCCAGCATCCCTTATTTACCTCTCGGTTCCCTAATTTTATTCACTTAATAATTAATTAAAAACTGAATATTTTAAATCGGGGCTGAAGTGCTTATTCTTAAAACAGTGTCCAAAATCAGTATTTATCCCTAATTTTTAGGAAAATATTTGATTAAAATCAAAATAGCAAAAAACCGTGTATGAAACTGTTACCAAAATTATTTCAGTTCAGTTTTTATTTAAATCATAAGTAAACAAACATAGGGAACAAGGGAGTGAATGGGGGTGCTGGGTAGGGTAAAATACTTAAAACTTTGATTTTGCTGTAAAATGTAAACAAATCAGGAAATTCAATTTTTAAATTAGAAACATAAATGGTGGGTCTAAAAATATGAAATACCTTTTAAATAATATATTTTTAAAAAGGTTTCGTCCGCTATAATTTAATAAAAAGGAATATACCGGGTGTTCTATAAAAAAATAATATATTTTGTTTAAATCTCAAAAAATATAAAGTTTAAAAAATCTATTTAAAGTACTGGATTCTACGTAAAAATATCTATTAGTACCAGTTTTTACTTTTGTTGTAAGTTAAAAGACAACTTAAATACAAAGGAGATCCAAAAATTCGGTTGTGGTTATAAAAAAACCTCACATACAGCATTTAAAAATTGACATTTTAAAATTTACTTACTTAATTATTTTATTTTTCTCACTGTATATTTTTTAAGTTTCCATGTATGTTTAACGGCTAATATAGTCAACCCCTTAAGGTCTTTAAGTATCATCTGTTTACAATAAGGACAGCATGTCACCTCGTGAAAATTGGTAGGACCAATTAGTACACGGAGCGAGAAAGAAAAATCCAATTTCTTTCAGATTTCTTTGTATTAAACACATTTTGTCAAGGGGCTGCAAAGCTGCAGAAGGATTTTAAAATATTCGCTCTTATTAATTATATCTTCAAAGAATCTATTAATTTGTCCGTTACTTTGTGACAAAACATTTTTACGTAGAATGTAATAAAACACAAGTTAACTTTGTTATTTGGTAAAAAAAGGTAACAAAGTAAATTTGTGTTTTATTACATTCTACGTGCAGAATAATGACCAAAATCCATTATTCCCAAACTAAGAAGTTTCCTAATGTTAGATAATATTCTAATATTCCTTAACTTAAATCGTGTTACTAAAAAATACCTGAAAAAGCACATCCTCAGTAATTATTCGATGCAAAAGGATAGAACTCAAAATGGGTGCCTCATAGTATAAATGGTTATGAAATTTCAGGCGAGGAATAAGGCAAGTTTCCCACATATACGGTTCTCTTCGGTCCGCTTCGTTTTTAGTTGCCATTGCTGACAACTGTGAATCGGTGAGGTTTTATTAGGTTTATACTCGTTGCCAGGGAACAGAAAGCAATGAAGTTTTTCACATATACATGGTTCAGTATCTGTAGCGTCAAAAGCAAAAACAAATATTTATGCATATTAGCTGCAATACCTGGATAAATTACCTAAATAACAGAATGCACTCTTTAATAAATTACTGTATATAATGATAGTGATTGTGATGTTGCAGGAGAAAATGATGAAAATACTCTACAGTCCACAGTCAGTTCACAACGTATTGATATATGCTGCAGTGGCTGGAAAATGGATTCCGTTAAAATAGAATCATAAGATATATGAAATTGCTTTCTTTGTTTTAATAAATTTGACACCCTTAGTTTTCAAATGAAAATACCTACTAAAAGTCGTAAAAAAATAGGTAATAAAAGCGTGCTTCTCATTTTACCTCTCATACACCATAATAATATCTAGTACTTTAGCGATGGATTTTTCATCTACCCAGGGAATGAGCATCGCACAAATTTAGCGTCTCTCCCTTAAACCATTTTTACTATACGAAAAGAACCTGAAGCTAGTGTTTAAGATGCAATGGAAAACGAATCAAAAACGAACCGAATCAAATGAAACCGTTTACGTGCAAAACTGTTCTTATACCTTATAAAAAGTTACTGTAAAACAAAATCTGTAAGCCTTATTTTAAGTACCATTCTAAACTGATGAACTTAATTTTAAGTTTAATAAATAAAACGATATTACAGAAATAGTTTTTTAAGACTCTTACGTAAGTCAAAGTTTGCTTTTATGTTTAAACGCCACTGCGACAATTTCTCTAATTTTAAAATTAGATTATTGCTTGCGTGCTTTGTAAAACCTAATGCGTTTAGTTAGTTTCCTATTGATTTTGTATTTTTATCTTTATTTTTTTCAGAAATTTAGATTTTACCCCAAAGTGATATAAGCACTGCTTAAACAAAAAACACTGCCTTAAAAGGAGTGATCTACACGGTGTATCCTAACTAAGGTTTGAAACTTTTGAGGTGATTATGTTTTTGTCTTTTTTTTTTATCTTTGGACGATCCACGAAGGCTGAAAGCCTAAATACTAACGTACCGTGGGTGTCTTAAGCAGGGTGAGAGGAAGTTTGTTAACACGGGACTTAAAAACTTGAAGATTTGGGGGAAAGAAAGAACTCCGCTGGCAGTAAGTTCCACAGTCTAGAAAGTTCCACAGTCTAGAAACTCTAGGGATAAATGAACGAACGAAATGGGAAGTTCGGGGCCTGTCCAATTGAACAGTATAGGGGTGCATACGCGCGGCACCACGAGTTTCTCTGTTGGGAGCTGCAAGAGGAGGGACTATACTGGATAATTCGTCGGAGCAGAAGCCGTAAAAGTATCTATAGAAGAGCGATAGATCTCCCACAGCCCGATGATGGGCAAGAAAAGGAAGTCTTTGAGTAAGTAAAGGATCATTAATAAGACGAATAGCCCTTCTTTGAATGGCATCAATAATGCTGAGAATTGTAGGGGATGCCATTCCTCAGACATGAGAACAATATTCCAGAGAGGGTCGAATTTGGGACACATACAAAGTGTATAAATTGGAAGGAGAAAAATACTTTTGGCTCGGAAAAGAAATCCAAGCTTTTTGAAGCCGCGGTGGCTATAGATACAATGTGTTTATGCCAGTTAAGGTTACTCTCAAATGTGTCCCCGCTTTGCAAAACCTGGCCACTCATAAGCAAAGGATGAGTGTTTGATGATTTTTTCGCGACAAGGAACATGACTGTGTTTTGGATGCATTAAATTGAACGAGATTTTTGGCGCCCCAATCCAATATCAAATTGAGATCCTGTGAAAGAGATCTCTGCATCGCCCTGCGTTTGCTTTCCAAGTCGGGTTGAGAGATTGGTTTGAGAACCTGAAAAGTGGAGTGAAGGGTACTATCGTCAGCATAACTATGAATGGGATTGGTTGTGAAAGAAAGAAGATCGTTGATGTGAAGAAGAAACAAAGTTGATGCTAGTACTGAACCCTGAGGCACTCCAGCATTAATTTCGTAAAAGCTTGAAGATTGGCCATCAACAATGACTGATATTCGTCGATTAGAAAAATAACTGGAGAGCCAAGAGCAGAGTTTAGTTGGAAGACCGTAGGAGAGAAGTTTATTAAGAAGTGCGTCATGCCAGACTTGGTCGAAAGCTTTAGATATATCAAGAACAACGATCTGGGACTCACCTAGAAACTCAAGAGACTTGTTCCAGTTGTGTGAAACGAAGGACAGAAGATCTGCTGTAGATCTCTTGTGACGAAATCCGTATTGCCTGTCATGTAAAATTTTATGTTTTTCTAAATACCTAAGAATTTGCGAGTTAATGGATTTCTCCATTACTTTACAAAGCATTGAGAGAAGTGAAATGGGTCTATAGTTGGATGAAAGAGATTTAGATCCTTTCTTGGGAATAGGCTGGACACGTGCAACTCTCCAGCTGTCTGGAAAAATACCCGTGTCATAAGTAATTCGAAAGAGCCTGGTTAAAATAGGTGCAAGTTCAGGAGCACATTTTTTTAAAACGATTGCTGGTATTCCATCTATCCCAGACGATGTCTTGGTGTTAAGAGAAGAAAGGATACGCTTAATGTGTTTTACCTTAAAAATAACATTGGGCATTTTGTAAGGAACTGGGGGAATAGTTGGAATTGGATGATTGACAGGTGGATGAAGGGTTGAATTGGCAGCAAATTGTTTAGCAAATAGTTCGGCCTTTCCTTTGGATGTGGAAATAATTTCATCTTACAAAGTATGTTTTTTTTTATGAAAAAAAGTATTTGTGAATTTTTATTTTTAGCGCTCTATCTTTGAATGAAAATAAAACAAAATATGAAAATTGTATTACAATGGCTATATTTTTATTTTAAAGCATATTTGATGACATTAGTTTTAAAAATTGTATTGGCCAAATTCGAATCCTAGAGATCTTATTTACGATGACATTTTGACACAAATTTGCCCAATCTCACCAAAGGTGCGAGTTATGTTGGCCTTTAGGGCGGCAATCGTTTGTGGTTTGTCCGCATATAGGCGAGATTGGATGAAGCGAAGCCCCACAAGAAGAAATCCAACGGAGTTAAATCGCGGGACTTAGGTGGGAATACCATAAATTAAACGCGGTGCACGGAACGTTAGGCGAATCGAACACTGATTTTAATAGTAAGTTTTAACAATTTCTACGCTTTGTTCAATCGTGTAGCGTTCCTTAGTAAAATTTCTCTGCTACTCAGTCAGCAGAGAAATTTAACGGCTGTATCATTCTTGCCTTAGTCGTGCGCTGTTGTCAAACATCAAGCGTTAAAAAGGAAAAAACCCCTATGTCCTAAAATGCCCTATTTTCAAGATACAGGGCGTTATGCTTTTTTGAAAATAGGGGTTATTTATAAATATTCTAAATATCTTTTAATCAATTTGGTAAAGTTGTTTAAGGTAATAAAGCACTAATCTAGTTTAAACTGAATTAAAATTATTGGTACAGTGACGTCTCAGTGAACACCACAACCAATATTACTAAAAAAAAGACTTACGGCACTGAAATTTTTGTAGTTATTATATTTTGTCCAATTAAAAATGAAAACTACCTTTTAGTTCCTTGTTTTTTCTTTGTGCCTAATCTTTCGAAAAGTAAAAATAAAATACAATTTAACTAAAACTAAAGAGTATCAATAAACAACATTAAATAAAAAATAACAAATATAATAAATGTAATGAGTTTAGATCTTAAACTAATTATACTAATACTTTTTGACAAAATATACGAGTGTTGGTAAATTTTTGGTTATTAACTTTGTTTGTCTATTCATACTTTGTAGGGTAAAATAAAATGGCTTTAATTTGACCAAAATTATTAGAAAAATATTATAAATAAGATATTTTCCAACATGTCAACTTTTATACAGAGTATTAAAAACAAAATTAAACGCAGATTTAACTATTTAAAATATTTATAAAAAAATATGCAAGGTGTCCGAAAATTACGCATCAGGATTTCTGTGAGCGATTCTGTACGAAAAATTATTGCAACAAACTTGTTTTTAATTTTTTCGAAAGCCTAAAATTAATAATAATAATAAAAAAATTTATTCATCTTATTGTCATTCCCAATTATTTTTAAATTTTCAAAATTGCAGAGAATGTTATCTTTTAAAACTTATATTACAATGTAATAACTTATTTGCATGTAAACCAAAGCGTTTGTTTTCAAGGCTTGCTTTGTTAATTTTGAAAATCAGAATTTCTGATTAAACGTACGTAAATGTTTAAAGTCGTTTTTTTCGAAAACCGTTCATTTTTAGTTATTGCAACAAGAGGACCTCTTTAAAAGATATTTTGATGACCTTTATTAATTTTATATCCAAATTTATAAAAGGATTGAAACAAAAAGTTCTAAGTCATTTTTCTAAAGTGAAGGACAGTTTAGGCCCTTTGGTATTGACTACTGGCGTCAAATTAATAGGGTAAATACAAATAATCACCAGTGATATGTATGCACAATTTAGCAAAAATCAGTACAGGGTGTTCGGTTATATTTTGAACGGGGTTTACACGCTTTATTGTTTGATATAGAAAAATATTTTAAATACAAAAGTTTTAGGGTTTTATAAGAACCACCAGGATTTGCTATAAAAAATAAACATGTGAAGTTGCAAAATAAACAAATGAGCATCAACTTTGTAATTTTAAATGGAACACTATGTATATTATAAGTTCATTTGAAAGGGTTTATTTTCCTGTTTTCAAAAATATATACTTTGTCTATGGTTGGACCACCAGTTATCGCAGAAAATGACTTTGAATCCTGGAAAAGTTATCTGCTCTGATTAATAGACAATTTAACAGGGGCGTCTCTAGTGTCATTTGTTATTATATATATGGCCTTTCTATTATTTTTTGATTGATATAAAGAAATCGTCTGAAATAATAACTATTTTAATGGTAAAAAATGGAGTGACATATTTCTTGTTAGTATTTTTTACTTAAACAAATTGCAGTACTTCTATAAAACTTTATTAACAATAAATAAACAAAATTATTTAATAATAGGCTGAGATAATTTTTTATTTGATCTGTCCATCCCTCTTTATTTCTGATGCACATTTGTAATTTAAATAAAAGAGTATTTAAGTTTATTATTCAATAATTTTGTTTATATATGGTTAACAAAGTTTTATAGAACTACTTTGAGTTGTTTAAGTAAAAAAATAATACCGAAAAACATGCAGCCCGATTTTTTACATTAAAATATTTATTATTTTAGACAATTTCTTTGTTTTAACCAAGACAAATAACAATAAAGCATTATTTAGAGAAACAAATAAAATCAAGGCCGCCCATGTTAAATTGTCTATGAATCAGAGAGGCTGACTTTTCCTGGATTCAGAGACATTTTCGCCGATAACTGGTGGTCCAGACATAGACAAAGTATATAATTTTTAAAACAGGAAATAATACCCTTTTCAATGAACCTAAAATATACACGTTGTTCCATTTAAAATAAAAAAGTCGATGCTCATTTGTTTCCTTTGCAATTGTCATTTGTTTATTTTTTTAGCAAATCTAGAGGTTCTTATAAAACCCTAAAACTTTTGTATTTAAAATATTTTTCTATCTTAATAAAGCGTGTAGATCCCGTTCAAAATATAACCGAACACCCTGTACACTAGAAAAACAGTTAATAATAATATTTTTTTTTTTAACAAGCTTTATCTTCGTTAATTTAAGTTTTCAAAAAAGTTGTATAGAAGTCTGTTGCCTTAATTTTTCATGTAGAATCGCCCACCGATATCTAGACGCGTAATTTCCGGACACCCTGCATATTACATCGCAGAAAGAAGGTAAACATTATGAAATAAAAAACTTTTTATTTCATAATGTCCTAAATATTTTATAATCAATATTAATGCAATTTGGCAGTGTTATTTCTAGAATCAAGACCCCAATTTGGGTCTAAGTTAATTAAATTTATTCAGACCAGTGGCGTCTCAAGCGGATAAACAAATATTTCTGACAAAAAAACAAAACAATGTACGGCACTGACTTTTGTTCAAATTTTATATTGTGTGTGGGATGAAGCAAGTAAAACTACAGCTTCTTTAGATTTTATTTCTTTTTTCTTGTTTAATATTAATTACACATTAATTATACATACCCCTCGGCAACACAAAAAAATAGGGAAACTTTTTTTATTTATTTTTATATTTTATACATTTTTATACCATAAACAACAAACACTTAATTAAATAACATTAACACTATTTTCACATTAAGTGTTTAAAAAAAATCCATGTTTTTTGGATGGGCCAGAGATAAAAAATAAATTAAATTTTATTTTGTTTCTCAAAAACTAAGCAAAAATAGCTCAAAGCTCAAAAAGTGTATTTTTACTTATCAAATGTAAATAGGTTATAAAACGTTCACAAAAGTCAGTGGCGTACATATTATTGACAAAAATATTCGTTGGGGTACCGCTCGAGACGCCACTGGATTGATGAAAATTTACCTAATTTAATCAAATAATATTCTAATGAGCCTTTTGAATTTACAAATAATATTGCCAAGTTGTATTAAAATCGATAAAAAAAAGTTTTCCACCCTCTATGTAAAAAAACAAAGGATTGCCGGACCCATTGTCCTATAAACTTTTCTTTATATTTTCTAATGTAGAAGTTAGTCCTTAAATTTTTATAACAACATTTTGTAAGATTCTGTATATGAGAAGAAGAAACCAGTATATAGGAAAATCTTTGGGAACCAAATAATTTCTGAATTAATAAGTCGATTTTCAAAAACAAGGATCACTTTTCCGAAATAGCTAGCTTTTTAACTAGGATAAAAACTGCTGGGCTTAAAGCTCTAACTCTAAGCTTATTTACCCCAAGTATAATGAAGAAACAGTTATCACTTAAAAATGATTAAAAATAGAAACCATCCGAAACGTCGTGTATCAGTTAAAAATAAAGACAATGGAACTTTAAGTAAGTATATTAATAATGACGAAAAAACGTTATATGCAGAATGCATTTTGTTTAAAGAGATACTCCATAGATACAAGAATAAAAACAATTATAATTATTTCTTCTTCTAAAAAGCTGTTATCAAGTTTCCGATAATTTTTGTTCCCTCATAGAATCGGTCATATATTGCCCGAAGTAAGAAAAAAATGAATTTTTAAAACAACCAAAACCAAATTTTAAAATTATCATTAGTTGTTTGTTGGGGAGCGAGAATAATTTAGTCCAATGCTTCTCTCAAACCAGCCCAACTTACAGTGCCGTATTATCCATTAGGCTGACTAGGCTACAGCCTAGGGCGCCATGAAAAAATAGGCGCCAGACAGACAGGGGAGTAATAGGCGCTAGACAAGGAAGTTTCTAAAAAGTTTAGGTCGGGTGGGGATTAGAACTAATTTTTCTGCGGGGATAAGAATAAAATAGACGCAAAAAGAGAGAATGACCTTTGTTTTGGAAATGGAGGTAAGGACGTTTTTTTTTTTTTTTTTTTTTTTTTTTTTTTAATAGGCGCTCTGGGAATTCTAGCCTAGGGCGCCTCATACCCTTAATACGGCCCTGTCAACTTAGCAAAAATATACCAACCTTAAAAAAAATTAAACCCTATTACCCACAATTTAAATTTGCCCAATATTAAGCCCAAACTGTACAAGGCTGTTTAAACCGTTGCCAATAATATAACGGCTCGCATTCCCAAACAAGAAGAAGAGAATATATAGTCTTCAAAACTTTGACATTCACACCTGTCGACTAACCTTAGTTTAAAAACTTAGTTAAACAACAAGATTTCACGAAAAATGTAAGAAAAGCAAAGAAATCCAGACAACAGAAGGTAAGAAAAGGTAAAAAAAAGGATAGGGAAAAAAAACACCCCTGGTCTTACACAGAAAATAATTACTTAAAGAAATAATCAAAATAATAAATGCGATTGCCAAAGTCGAGTAAAGTCGAAAAAAGAATTTTTAAGTTTAAACAAGGTAAATACGATCTCTAAATTTATATTTCTATGTATACTGACAAGACAAAAAACAACAAGAAAATCTTGAAATTTTAAGTAGACCAACAAAAGCAGCTAAATTTCATCAAGAAAGTAACACTACAAAGTTATTATTCCAAAGGTTAAACCGGAGGAAAGAATGGTTTACAAGATTCTGATATTTGATAAAAGGTTTTACAAAATAAAATAACTTAGTAATGATACCTCATATTTCAAATAACTAGCGATACAGGTGGGTAAAAATTCTAGGTGTTAAACTGCATGACCAGAACAACCAAATGCATCGCTAATGACAAAAACAGTTACAGTATACCACACAAATAAAACTATATAGAACCATAGAAGCTCTTTTTCAAGGAAAGGGTCTTTTTACTTAATTTACAAAAAATCAGTTCTTGATTTAACAATCCAGCCACTAACTGATAACAAAATATTTATAGAGCTTTTACAGTATAATTTCGCTCCCGCCACTCTGCAATGCACGTTCGTGTCAAACACGGACTTGCATCCACACATAAATAATTAAAATTTTTACCTCCGCCTATGAACTACGTGGCCGCGTAAACAGTGCAGGCCGATATCAGGATCCCTTGGGAGGGGATTCTTCCACCCCTATTGATCCGCACCCTCGCCCACTCAAATGGCCGCCCGTCGTTGCATTCCCGTCTTGACTTTGGACGAGCTTTGTGCGTCGCCAGGGATAGCACTGCAGACAGTATACTGGGTGTACAAAGGTTAATTGAGGAGCAAAAATGCAAAAACCGGTAAATCCACTTTTAATTTTTTTTTAGATATACAGGGTGTTTCATTTCCGATGGTTTTACAGGGTATCTCAAAAACCGTAGAGAATATCAAAAATCTAATAAGTGACTCTTGATCCCTTTTTGTATTTTAAACAACTGTAGTGGAAAAGCTATTTGTGGCTATTGCGATCCATCTCAGAGTTACAGAGTGATTTTCTGATTTTGCCCATGTTACCAACTTTTTTTAACTTGTTTTGTATTAAAGCTAGAAAAAAAACTTTAAACAGTTTAGTTGTGGAGTAGAATATTGTAGTGTAATTAGTTGTTTTTTATTTTGTGCAGTTTTTAAAAAAATTACCCAACCTATGTTTTTCTAATGACACACCCCATACCCTGTATTTTATTATTTATATTTTTAAGGCTTACCTTGAGCTTTTTAAAAATAGATTACAGATTATTTTTTATTACCCATTTTTTTAGGTTAAGCTCCTACAGCTTAATAGTTTATTAAAAGTCAACTTTTATATTTTTAATAAGTTATTTTAATTGGGATTCTTAAGCTTTGAAAGGTAAGTATGACTTCATTTTAGATAAGCGCTATAACAGAAAAAAATATTATACCTATTTACTAAATGGAAGTAAGATAAATACTTAATATAGAATACTAATATTCCTATTTAAACTATCAATAATAAAATTAAACGTTTAAACTAAAGTGTTTTATAATATGAATTCATTTAATTTTTTTCACCTAATATATATATATATATATATATATATATATATATATATATATATATATATATTCACTAGTCAACTATAGTTATACTACTTATTCTAAGAATAATGCAACTGGTCGAGCTATTAAAAAAAACTACAGTGACCGCCAGAAATATTGAACCATATAATATACTTTTTTATTTTTGATTTCACAAAAAAATGTAATAATGATAAAAATCTTTGCATACAGCGACTTACAAAACACTGATCAAAATTTAAATAAAACATAGCGTATACGAGGTAGGTGCAATTTAACGAATATGACACAAGAAAAAACTACCTTTATTTTTAACCTTAGAGAAAAATATTATTTGGAAAATTTGTTTAGAATTAAAAGTTAGGGCATATTTTAAAAGCAGAACCTTCTATTAAAAAAATTGAAAGAAAAACTTACCTTTCCAACTTACACGGTATAGAGATTAGATCCAACTGAATTAAGGTTAAATACGTAACGTATATGACGTAACCATTTAGCAAGAAAATGTAATGTATTTAAAATGTTTTAAAGCGTATTAACAACAAAAAATGGCTTAAGTTTCTTTGTAATGTACATTTTTTTATAAAGTTAAACTTTGTAAACGCGTAATTGATTTCTCCTTATTACAATTTGCGATAAAACCAAAAAAGTTTTTCTTTCTTGTTGAACAGTGTTGGTAACGTGCCCTAAAACCTAAAAGCATTTGTCTTAGGTAATACTATTTTTAGGTTTCGATGGGATCGCTCTTTAGAACTTTAAAACTTGTGCAATACTGCGTAAATATTTTTTTTTTTAAAGAGCTTTAAGTCAAAAATTAAAACAGCTTTTTATCTGCGAAAAATACATTGTTGAAATATGTTAAAATATTTAGGGTTCTTGCCAGACAAAATTTATTTTGAATTTCGAACCTACCGACCTAGCTCTTCAACAGTTTTAAAACAGTGAGAAGACATAATTCAAAGTTTTGTTTTAAGTAGCCACTTAAAAACAAAAGAGTCCAGTTTTATATAGGGCAAAAATGCAGGAAGTGCAAAGAATGTAAAGTCTTTTAAAGAAAAGAAATCTAGTAAATGACTGATACAATTTTCATATCTTATGGTTGAGCTGTAGATTTTGGAATTATTTATAAAGAATACATTTTTCCGAAAAACTAATACTTTAAAGTTTTGTATTAGTCGTCAACTAACGTAGAGATAAAACATCTAATCCTCATATAGTAGGAAAGCTAGTGAACCCTTTGAGTAACGTTAGATTTGGAAGGCTAGAAATTTGTATAGTGATGCGTCATAGCATGCTAAGTATAAAAATCATCACCTGGCAGGCATTAGCCGTGCACCTCATCACCCTGTATATTTTTGAAAGTCTAAAAAAAATAAGTAAAACTAAAAAAATTTTCTAGGTTTATTCATAGAAAGTTTTGAAAAAAAATTGACAGGCGTTTTCGATGAGCACAAGTACCTGCTAGGCGAACTAAAAGGTGTGACTGATTTGAATAGCTATATTTTCAAAACTAATAAAGTTGCGGGGTTGGGGTGTTTTCTTAAAGCTCTTTTAAAGATCTTATTAACGGTGATACTGGTGATAATAAACAGAGTGGATTTTTTTTGTTTTTTTTATAATAAAGCACCTTGTATATTATATTGCCATTAAAAAGAGCTTTAAGAAAATACCCCATTAGGTACATCTAACTTTATTAGTTTTAAAAATATGGAAAATATGGCCCTCCAAATCAGCCACACCTTTCAGTTCGCCTGGCAGGTACTTGTGCTCATCGAAAACGCCTGTCATTTTTTTTTCAAAACTTTCTATAAATAAACTAAATTCTAGAAAAATTTAAAGCTTACAGCTATAAGTTTTTTAGTTTTAATTATTTTTTAGACTTTCAAAAATATACAGGGTGATGATGTGCACGGCTGATGCCTGCCAGGTGATGATTTTCGTACATGCTATGACGCATCACTCTACAAATTTCTAGCCTTACAGGTCTAACGTTATTCGAAGGGTTTACTAGCTCTGGGACTAATATTCCATTATAATCACTGACAACTCGTTTCGTGAATTGCAATATAAGAGCGATACACATACATAGAAAAGTGTGTTCAACACACTAAACACTGCTTAAGGGGTTGACATTTAGATTTACCTTGCTGGGACAGTCACTTATAGGCCTTTATATAGTGTATTCCTTTTACCTTGTAGAACCGTTCTGAACCGTTCTCTAAACTGTCAATACTGTCAAGAGCGGTTCTACAACATGAAATATGTCAAAAAATTGTAAAAGGAACACTTATGGTGTCGTTCCGGGCGGTTCTGAAGCATAAAACGAATACAGCAATAGTAAGATAATAATTTAACTTTTGAGCATTAATACATTAAATGGTCATGTTGACTACTTATAAATACTAAATAAAAATAAAGTTAAAAAGAAACTAATTTATTATTCACACTCATTTATATAACCTTGTGCATTTTAATTCAAAAATGGTTTAAATAAAATAGTCAATCATATTACTGCTTTATGATCCATGCCAGTCAAAAAATGAAAGAATAAAATTGTCTTTTTAATAATGACTGTTTAAATAACCGCATGATCTATCATGCCTAACATAACGGGCATAAAGATGCAAAAACACCTCTATAATTTAAGGTAGTCTTTGTGGTAAGTAAGGTTTTTTAAACAAAACTAGCCGTACCTAAAAACCTATATTTATTGTTAGATTTTCTTTAAAATTTCTTTTACCCATATTTGCCTATAATATTTTGCAGTGTTTTGTCTTCTTAATACTTTAAATATTAATATCACTAGCTTAACTCTTGGCAAAAGGCGTAGTCAGGATGTTGCTTACGGAGGAAGATAGACAAGAAAAACACTAATAATAGCATCAAAAATAAAAAAAAATTGAAATCTAAGAAGTTATTTGGGTAAAAATAAAATATAACAACCAAAAAATTTCCCGAAGTTTTCAATAGGAGCTTTAAATTTTTACCTAAATCTAGATATTTAATTTACATATAGAAAATTAACCCCTAGCTGGGGCAGCTGTACCCCCTCCTCCGTGTCACCCTTCACATACACCTATGCTCTTGGCTAATCGTTGCAAATAAAACATTATATTTAATTAATTACATCGGTGTTTCTAAAATAATTAAACAATTTTTACCTTTTTAAACCTATTTTTGCAAATGATTTCTTGGGTTGAAAAGTAGATTGTAAGAAGGCAATAGTTTGGTCAACACATAAAAGAAAATAAAGGCAAACAGCACAGATATTTAAAAAAAAACAACATTAACTAAATAGATATAAATGTGCTACTTTAACAAAAACTAATGGAACATGATTTAAAATTACTTAGATAATAGCCAAACTAAAAGATGACTCAAAAAGAAAAATATTTTTGCCTTTTTGAAATAGGTTTACTTAAACTCATCCTTTACTTACAATGGACAAACTTTAGGAAAACAATGTGTCATAAAACCTTGTATGTAGGCGCCATTTTGAAAAAAGCCTTTATTGACAGATCCATTCGCCCTTTTAATAACCCCTTTAACCAAAAGCTTTTTCTTCACCAACAAGCGGTGACAGACGTGTCGCTTTTTGATAGTTATTTTTAACCAACTTTCATAAAAAAAAATATTTGTTCCACTCTATATTTTTTATGTATGTTTATTGTTTACTTCGTGAGTTGTAGTTAATTTTAAAAACTTTTTTTTATTTAAAAGAGTACCTACACGTCTGCGATGATCTTAATAAAACCAAACTATGATCTGATTGTAGTATCCTGGGAAAATCAAGAGAAACCCTCAAATTTTTAAGACACGCACTGTACGTGTCCAATCTAACTTGTCCACATTTTAAATGTTCATAAACTTTATTTCTTAACCTTAAAAATTATTTAAAAAACAACTTGGACAGTAAATTATCAAGTTTTTTTCTATGTTGAAGATTACACAAAACAATTTTATTAACAGAATATATTGACATAACTTACTTTTTTAAAATGGTACACCCTGTATAATAAACCACCAATAAAAAGATATTTTAAAGATCTTTACAAAAATACTTTATTTGATCTATCTATCTCTAATAGTTTCTAAAATATGACCATTAAAATATAAAAAAAAATTATATAATTTTCATTATACAGGGTGTAACTAAATAAGTGTAAAACATTTAAGGAGGTGATTCCTCATTGAAAAATGTGAAAAAAGTTCCCATAAACATGGGTCCGACAATGCATACTTTCCAAGATACAGGGTGTTAAACTTTTTAAATAAAATAGGTTTTTGTAATTATCTTGAATACCCTGTAACCGATTTTCTTGAAATTTTTCAGTGTTATTTCTAGTAATAAGGGCTAAAGTTGGGCATAATTAAATTAAAATAAGTCCAGTGGCGTCTCACGGGACATCTTATCGAAAATAATTGTAAAAAAATGTACGCCACTGACTTTTATTATTTTACGAACAACTACATACATACATACATCGTCATAAATGCGAACTGGATTTATTGTTATTTTGTAGTTAGTACCTGCATTAAACGATTAAAAGGTAATAAACAAAACTAATTTATTAATAACAAAACACACAACATGTAGAAATCATAGTAAATGTTCAATATGTCTACCTTCAGACATTACACATGCGTCTAGACGTCGGCGCATTGAGCCACGTATTCGCTCAAATATTCCTGGAGTCTCTCTGATTACCCTGCACGCATCAATGATGCGGTTTCTTAAGTCCTCTACATCGCGAGTACGATAAACCAAATGCTGTAAATGGCCCCATGGTCCTCCTCGGCCTATCCACTGATTTGCATATGTTTCAGTTAAATGCTGACGTGCTACTTGACTAAAATGGGCGGGAGCCCCATCATGCATAAAAACACATCCCCACTGACGCCCAAAGGAACTTCCTCCAGCAGTACTGGATGCACTTCTCTTAAAATTGAACGTATGCCTCACCATTTAATCGAGGAGGTAGAAAATGAGGCCCAATTAAATAATCCCCAATAACTCCGAGCCACACGTTAAGAGAAAACTGTTCTTGATGGTTAGTTTCGACAATAGCGTGAGGGTTTTCATCAGCCCATATGTGGTAATTATGAAAATTAATAATCTTGTCCCGAGAAAAACTACATTCGTCTGTGAATTCTATATATAGTCTTCAGAAACTTACAATTTCTTCTAATCATTACCAGCATCCAATTGCAAAATTCAAGACGGTTCGGAAAGTCTCGCAGTAACAGTGCCTGTACTCGTTGCAGGTGGTAAGGGTATAAGAGTTGTTCCTTTAAAATTCGAAATACCGTCATATGATCAACATTTAGCTGGAAAGCAATCTTTCTAGTACTGGTAGTAGGTTGTTCTTCAATCAAATTAAGTACTGCTTCCTCAAGCTGTGGCGTTCGTATTTCTCGATGGCGACCACAATCCTGCGTTCTTTTGTCGAATGAACCATATTCTCGTAATCGTTGATGAAGTCGAGCAAATATTCTATGTGAAGGATGCTGCCGTTGAGGATACATTTCAGCATATCTTCTAGAAGCTTCTAACCCATTCCCCTGCGACAGGCCGTAAACGTAATGCATATCAGCCATTTCTTCATTTGTGTATGCCATTTTAATAACAAGTCAATTATTAAAGTAACAAATAAGGAACAGAGCAACAACACACAATTGGTATTAATTCGATTTCGAAAAATCAAAAAATGACAGCGTCATACCAATTTAATTGTCACTATCGCTAATAGCGACCTACTAGATAGATTAGTTTCGTATTTTCGCATTCATGACGATGTATCTCTGTAGTTCGTAAAATAATTTTTGCTGCGAACTGGTTTATTTTGGGCAAAAAACAAGAGACATTTTTTGTTAAGAATGAAACAGGCTATCGGAAATAAGTTTTTAAATAGTAAACAAATAATAAGACAAAAAGTTACATTGGAAATAAATTTTAGGGGTTGAAAATAAAGTTCCTATAAACATAGGTCCGAAAATGCATAGTTTCTAAGATACAGGGTGTCCAACATTTAGGTTCAACATTCACCTTCTTTAATCTTCAGTTGATCTTCTTTTTTAATGTCATTAGATAGTCCTTAAAAAGTTAAGATAGGAAAGTAAAATTAATTTTGCTCTATCTTTAACTGTTTTTGCTCAGTAAATCGTCAAAATTCAGTGGTTTTTATTTTTTTCTCAAAAACGAAGCAAGATACAAAAAAATTTCAAGAGATAAAAAAGTTGTATTTTCAGTTGCTTATTCTAAAAAAAATAAAAAAGTTACAAAAAGTCAGTGGCGTACATTTTTTTACAATTATTTTCGATATTTAGTTACACCCTGTATTTACAGTCTAAGTTTGGCTATTAATTCTGAACTTTAAAAAGGAACTACAACGTAAAAGAAGTTTTATTATTTCTTATGGTCAATGGACCCCAACCATTAAACAGCCCCTTTTAATATTTTTGAGGTTAGGTCAAAAACTACGCACTTTTCCAGGTAGTAGTTAACAGAAGAGTTGTAGGAACGTTTATTTCTTCAACAAATAGCGCTTACCGAATTAAAAAAAAAACATTTTTGACAAATTTATGATCAAAAAACGAAGTAAAAAGAACACGAAAAACGCTTCTCTTATATTTTTCTATATTTTGCCCTATACCTTTTTCTATCGGGATTTTGGTATACGCATTGGTTTATAGAAAAAAAACCTTCGTTCTTCCTTTACAAAATGACGCTAGGTAAAAGTCTTCAGAGTTTATAGTATTCGAGAAACGATTTTTTAAAGTTTTGCACTCATATAATTCTTTGGAAATTTTACCTATTTGTTCGCAAACAATGTTCTGTAGCCTTTTTGTACGCAGTTTTAGGTATAGGCAATAGGATATTCAGTTAAAAAATAAAACAATTACCTTTAAAACAGTCTATTGTAAGAGGCTCTAAGACTATTTATAAGTAAGATTTGGTTCTTCAAGTTTCTTTACTTTTAACAGTTGTTCCTAATCTTTACGTATATCTGTTTAATTTATCATTATAACTTTTTATTTGTGTAGGAAGGATGGAGGTTCTTGCATATACCTAAACCCTCATAGAAAAAGGTGATAGGGCAACATACAAATAAAGAATAAAAACGTGTTTTCTCTTGTTTTTTTGCTTCGTTTTTGAGCATATTTTTGTCAAAAATAACTTTTTTCAATTATGCAAGAGTTATTCGATAAATAATTTAATTTTCTACAACTTTTCTGTTGACTACAACCTGGACAAAATGCGTAGTTTTCAATCTAACCTCAAAAAACTAAAAAGGGGCTGTTTTCACCCCGTTCTCAAAAACGCACCCCTCTAAATGGTAGCAGTCCGCTGTTTCTTAATACTTAGGGATCCATTGACTATATAAAATAATAAAACCTCTTTAACGTTATAGTTCCTTTTTACCCTCTTTTTTCTACATAATCAATACACTATTAGCCCTGTAGGTGGGTATAGTGGAAATTAAAATACATACACAAAATTAAAGACAGATAGAGACTTTGAGTCTATTACCAAAATTGTTTATTTACTAAAGCTTTATTAGACTAAATAATAATATACATTTAAGAAAACCGAGAAAAACCGACTGAATTTTTGACTATTGGGAGGCGATTTTTAAGCACCTTGTATGTCAAAATTAGCTTAAAATTATAGAAGGGTATCCTTTGACCCTCTACAATCAGATTTAACTCTTTTTGGAGACAGTAACCTTTTTCCTTTATCGATGTTTTTTCATATTTTTTAAGAAAATTTAATTTTCTTAAAAACTAATAATTTAATAAGTCTAATATTGTACACATGTATAGACAAACATAAAGGACTCCCAAATATGTAAAAATATTTGCGGTGTTCCATTTAAAAAACTGATCAAATTCTAGTAGGGCAAATTTAAGTACCCTGTATATAAACAAAATATTTTCCAAAAATAGACTTTAATCTCTTATTTATAAACCACTTTAAACGAAATCTCTAACTTTCATAGTTTAGACGATATAGAAGCCCGACGCACTAATGAAGCACCCTGTATAATATTTTTTAGATTAAAATGGTCATATTTCCAAAACTATTAAAGATAGATTTATAAAATGTGAAATTTTTGTAAAGCTCTTTAAAACATCTTTCAAATGGTTGTATAATATACAGGGTGTCCCATTTAAAAAAGTAAGTTATATGTCAATATATTCTGTTAATATAAATATTTCGTGTATTCTTCATTACGGAAAAAAATGATAATTCACCGTACAAGATAGTTTTAGAATAATTTTGTTTTGTTAAAATAAAAAGTTAGACATTTAAAATGTGAACAAGTTAGATTGGACCCACTGCACATGTGTTTAATTATCAGACCTCATTAATATGCTTATTATGCTTTTCACAATGGTGTGATAAATGGTTCGTTGTTTATTCTTTAATGTTTTATAATAGTATTACTATTATTTATATATTTTTTCTATGACGTTGTTTACCATTGTCTATGTTTAGATATCGAATTTTTTAACATATATAAAAACAGTGTAAAACCGCAATTTAACACAAAAAAAGGAAAGAAGGGTGGCAAAACGCCAAAAAAGGCCAATAATGCTCTATTTACAACCCCAGTTTCTACGAAAAACCCTATTCACACCCCTCTTGCGGGGGGTCAATTGACCCCCTTCGTACGGCTCTGATATGAGGATAGAGATAAAGTAATAATAAACCATAGAGGAAAAATAAACATGAAAACAAATTAAACATAACAATGAAAAATAAAGTTTTTATAATAAAGTTAGTTATTATATCTCTAAAAGCTCTTTACAAAATGCTACTACAAAGTCATTGGACCAAAATACAACGATCTACCGCAATTTACCTTAGTCAAAAAGTTAATCGTTTGCAAGATACTGGGGGTCAAAGTTTTCATTTTTTTAATAGTTTTTAAAAAATTTCTTTTCTATAAGATTTTTTTAAATTTAGTATAAAAAGGATTTTTAGAGTGAATAATCGAAATATGCTAAAGTTTTTTATTATAAAATGTAGAGAAAGCCAAGGCAGTCCTTTCCTTGGGTTCAAAGTGTCATAACTTTTTGCCTCGGTATATTTTAATTTTGTTTAGAAATATTTATTGTTCCATATTTTTCGCACAAAAAGATGTATTTCATAAATATTGCTGCGAGCAACCGCGTATTAGATCAAACATTTTATTCCATAAAAAGTTTTCCATTCCATTCCTTTACGCTTTATCTAGGCCACCGGTAGTGTCGAAAAGGTAACAACAAAATGCGACCACAAAAGATTTAAGCCAAAATACAACGATCCAATGCAATTTACCTTAGTCGAAAAGTTGCTGGTTTGCAAGATACAGGGTATCAACTTTTCTATATATTTTTTACTTGTATATATCCTGTATCTCGCAAACGATTAACTTTTCAACAAGGATAAATGGGGTTATATAAATCGTTGTATTTTGGCGCAAAGAAATTAAAGTATCAATTTGTGGAGGCATTTTAGAGAAACCTGGGTGACCTAAATAAAGCGTCAAAATAGGGGAATTTTTTTATGTAAAATAAAACGTGTACCCAATTTAAAATATTGCTGAAACGGTGGCTCGTAGCGATATGTTTTAAATATACTCTCTTTGTGCAAAAAAGTTAAAAAATAAGACTTTTTACTAGAAACAAATATAAAGAGGCAAAAAATGGAATGAATCTTTGAACAAATGCAAGGTACTGGAGGTGGCTCCCGATTTGTTATTTTAAAAACCCCTTACATCAAATTTTGTAAAAAAATCAATAATAAATACAATATTTAAAAATACCTTATATGAAATACAAAATTTGACACCCTGTATCTCGTAAACGATAATTTACAAAGGTAAATTCCGTTAGATCCTTATATTTTTTTCACAAGAAGTCAATGGTTCCATTTTGTACAGACCTTTTAGAGTATAACACATGTTTATAAATATCTAAAACATTACTAAAAATCTAAAAGATTTTTGGTAATGTTTACTTTTGAAGTCGGTTTATTTTTTTTTAAATTGTTTATTCCGTGATACAAATCCAAGTACCACCATGTTCATTTACCTGATATTAATGCTTTTACTTTTATATATTTTACCTTTACAATGGCTGGTTTTATTCACACTAGCCATCCCCATATTAAACTTATTTACAGAAAACCTCAATAATAAAACTTTAACCCCTTTTGCCTATTGGTCAAATATTTTTCCCCTATATTAACGAACCCTTTTACATAATGTGAGCCAATAGAAATTTATTGTCAAGGGTGAATTTGTAGGCGTATCTATTCTGTTATTTATTATCGTAAGTGAAGAAAAATGTATGGCCCCTGTTGCTTACCATTAATTATTTACTGCCCTTGCTATTTACTTTAGTAGATAATTTGTCTTATACCACAGAAATTTTTTTAGTCATAAAAAATGGATAAAGGATGTGTTGTCTAACTATTTAGTCTTAAAATAGTAAATGTTTTAAAATGTAATTAAGGTCACTTATTACTTATAAGTAATTTATCCATTGGTAATGCCATTTTGTTAAAAAGTAAAAAGAATTAACAGGTTTAAGTTATTTAATAAACTGTAATAAGTTATTTAATAAACTTTATCTAATACTGTATCTAATAATCAACAATTTAAAAACATTTTAATAATACACTTACTTAACAATGGTGGTTTGACTGGGTTTACCCAGGAAACGTGGTCACCAGCGACTGCTGCGCATATTCCTCATTTTCCAAGAAACAAATACAGACACATCTGAGAGGTAGGTATGTAATTTTTAATAATTTTTATATTTTTTTTACAATTACGTAATGGCAATAAATACTAAATAAATAAATAACAATTACATCAAAAATAACTAATTTTCCTAAATTAATTGCTGTTAAAACTTTTCTCATGTTTCTTGTGTTGTCCAGGGGAGGTGACATTTAGTTTAGATATGAAATGCGATTAAAATTAACGTGGTAAATTTTTCGAAAAAATCAGCTTTTTGTTTAATTGAGCATTTTTTACAAACACCAATTAATAGTATATGTTAAATGTAGATGCTAAATTGGCAGTTACTCGAGCGTCATAAAGACCTATTGGGTTGCAAGTCTTAGATGATAAGAAGAAAAAATGTTATATAATGTATACCTTTTCATCGGGGCGTTAAGCGGCTATAGACTTTAAAGTGTGTCAAAAAAATATTTTTATTATTTCGGCTTGTGAAAATCGTTTAAATCGTATTGAATCATATACTTTTTGTTATCCTTGAATTATTTGCTTTAAAATAAAAAATAAAAAAATAACCACGCTCGAGCATGTCAAAATGACGTTTTTTTTTACAACTTTGTAGCCCTCCGCTTTCTTTACGTCACTCTCAAATTGTAAGATTAGTGGAATATACACTCTTTGGCATGTAATTAACTTACCCTATCTTAATCTGACGCGCACGACAATTTCTAATGGTTTATTTTTGTTTTTACGATCGCCCCTGTATACGGGGCTTATATTTGGTGGAGGTATTTAATCGGGTACAAGGTATTCTCCGGCATATTTCTCTGACGCGCTATAGTAACTTCAGAAATCCCCTCTTGTGCTCCCCTGTTATGCTACTAAATAGCAGCTTCACTTTTCTATAAGTAAAGAATACTTGCTCTTGTTAGCAAATGTTCAACTTTATTCATATGTTTGAAGTAAATCCTTTTATACCATATACTTATACCGGGGTATACACGGTCATATGTACAAACCTAAAACGCACTTGCATGAAACCAAATGTCAAATGAAGCTTTTGATACACACGATTCAGATGTACCTGTCCGTTCTGCGTCAGTTTTGGCAGCTGGTGGCGTGATCAACTTAAACATAAGCGTGATTCAGCGAAAAGGTTTTTTATTTTTGTCAATGTATTTATTACTTTTAACTTTCCAAAAGCATGGAGAACCTTGGTACATATCTATAAAATCACGCAATACATCTTCCTGGCGCCAAAGAGCCATTTTGTTAACTCAAAACCAACAATATAACCCCGTAAACGATGTCCCTAAACTGAAACCTTAACTGACGTGTCCTACACATACACAAGTTTGCACGACGTGCGCCACGAAAAATCAAACTCGGCCATCGAGTTGCATGCCAAGCCACATATGGCAGTTTTTAATACACACGGTCAAATTTGCGCGCGAGTTTTGGCTTTTTGAGAGATGTAACAGTTTTGCATGATCGTGTATACCCCGGTTATAAGCAAAAACATTTGCTTGTTTTTATTCATATCGCACATCCGCTAAAAGAGTCACAACCCATAAATTGTTAAAATGAACATGCGACAAGTCTTAAAATATCTCGTATTTTTTCTAAAAAAACATTTATTATTATCACAATAAACAACATAATAGCTCGTATGTTGTATAGTACTAAAAAATAAATGTCTTAAGCTAAATTAATTCTTTAACATTAATTTTCGCAAAATACCATTTTTTTGAGTTGTGACTTTTAGCGGATATGCGATATGGCCCAATGAATCTATTAGACAAGATATAAATCCTAGATTATGTTGTCTACATAGTATAAATCAAAGTCGCTTTCCGCGTCTGTCTGTATGTATGCTTAGATTTTTAAAACTAGTCAACGGATTTTGGTGCAGATTTTTAATAGATAAAGTGATTCAAGAGAAAGGTTTATATGTATAATAACATGCTTAATATATTAAAGAACCACTCATAAATTCAAGCTTTCAAATGTGAAGTCGTAACACATAAAACACATTTTCTTGCGCTTACATTGCAAACACAGGCTGGTATAGGGAAAGGGGAATTGTTATGGTTAGTTTTGGTTAGTCCTGGTTAGGAGTTTTTAAACGCGTTGTTTGAAGGTCGGGCAACACATAACCGCACCGAGCCCGACTTCACGGTAATAGAGGATATTGGGGCAAATTATTTTGGAAAAATTCAAAAGCACTTTTCATGCCCTCACAAATATACATTTTTCAAGCTAGTTCTATTTTTTTATGTATATATATCTTACTTACTTACCTCTGTTTCTTTTTTCAAAACATTTTAAATTTAGTATAGGTAAAAGTCTGGTCATACATACCCGCACCGATGTCCCACAAGACCCGCATCGTAGCATGACCGTATCTCGTTCGGTTTGAGGCATGCCTAGCAAATGAAATCATACATGGATCAAATAGCGCCGATGTTCTCCGAGCCAAGCTTTGAGTTTACGGGCGTCACCTTTTATTTTAGTTCATTACCTATAAAAATCTAAAGTTATTTGTTAAAGGTCAGTTGTTGTTAACAAACAATACAAGAAAAATTGATTTATTAAGTATTAGAAAGGGTAAAATTTATTGTATCGTTATATCTTGTGAATAATATGTGAGTATAACTTGGGAGTACATTGTTTTTTTTTGTGTTATAAGTCTTTTTTTAATTAATATTTCGAGAAATCAAATAGACTAATGTGTTTACTTGTTAAAATACGGTGCGGTGGTCGGGCACGGAGCGCCGATATTGAGCCTACGGCATTTGATTACAACGGTACATTTCAAAATCGAGGTACGGCCGTGCTATGGTGCAGGACTCGGTGTGGTTATTTGTGATCAAACCTTAAAACTGTGTTACCTTATTTGTAAAGATTTAATTTATGAGCAGGTGTAATTTAACGCGTGGTATAAGTGACTGATATAACAGCAGTTTGAATAAATATAAAATTTTTGCACCGTATCCCCCTACATTTCATCGTGGAAACGCACGTCCACGGGCTCGTTGCGGTTATATGAGGCTCGACCTTAAAATATAGCGAGCAACAAAAAGGGAAATAATGAAAGTATGACAGAACTAATGACCGTCTGGGTTTTTACTACTGATTTTAGGTCTACAGGTTTTAACCTGAAGTGTTTCCGTTTTGGATTTTTAGATGAAACCTATTGTTTATTTTTTTTTACATTTTTGGAATTCTGGGACCACTCTAAATTTAAATTGTGACTATGTAAAAAATTATTCCTACTTCGTTTTTTTAAACTCATTTTTATTAGGTATTTCGTCCAGGTGGTCATAATAGGAAGCAAATTATTAGAAAAATCTCAGATGTGATAAGAAAAATACAGACGCAAAGTTTTAGTGACTAGTATGAAAAAAGAATTAGAAACAGTTGACAAAATTACATTTTCATGTCTAACTTCTATAATAAATATATATTAAATGACAACTCTTTTTAAAAAGCACATTTTAAAAAAACATATTTTTGACGGTTCTGATTATACCAACTACTATACGATTATATTAAAAATAAGGACAAACATTAAATACATAAAGTAAAAATTTTCTTAAGCATAACAAATAACAATGGATAAAAATGTATTTACTTTTGCAAGTGTGCCACGTATAGCCACGATGCAAAATATTTTGTATTTATTTATTAGTTCTTTTGGGAAAACAAGTTTTCAAGTGTAAATGAGGCTGTGGCATTGTAGACCCTTTCTGTAACATATATGTTAAGGGGATGAGCACAGTAAGATTATCTACGTGAGTTAACCAGCAAACTAAATCACAGGTTGCAATAACTTGGTTATTAAGTATTCTATTTACTACTTAGGAACTTCTGTTTTCCAAAGAAGACGTGATAAAAAGTAATAACTGCCAGAAACTAAGTATACATGGTGGCTGTCCATAGCAAATTTGGTAAAAGCAAAGACAATTATAGATAATTCTCTTTTGGTAAAAGTAAAACATTGAAGACCACACAAGAAAAACCATAAATGTTTAAAAAACTAAACCACAGGTTGCAATAACTTGGTAATTAAGTATTTTATTTAGTATTTAGGAACTTCTGTTTTCCAAAGAAGACGTGATAAAAAGTAATAACTGCCAAAAACTAAGTATACATAGTGGCTGTCCATAGCAAATTTGGTAAAAGCCAAGACAATTATAGATAATTCTCTTTTGGTAAAAGTAAAACATTAAAGACCACACAAGAAAAACGATAAATGTTTAAAAAACTAAACCACAGGTTGCAATAACTTGGTTATTAAGTATTCTATTTAGTATTTAGGAACTTCTGTTTTGCAAAGAAGACGTGATAAAAAGTAATAACTGCCCGAAACTAAGTATACATGGTGGTTTTCCATAGCAAATTTGGTAAAAGCAAAGACAATTATAGATAATTCTCTTTTGGTAAAAGTAAATACATTGAAGACCACACAAGAAAAACGATGAATGTTTAAAAATAGAAAATATTCATGAAAGTGTTTTTTAACATTATTTATTGAACTGTATTAAAGTCATATCAGAAAAAATAACTAGTTATTTATTGTTTTACCTTTTATTGTAGACACATTTTTTAATAGGAGTTACCTAAGGAAAACTATTGATAAAAATACAATTTAGGTATGCACCTATAATGTTTGGGAAAAGCGATAAAAATTCAGTTTTTTTAAATATTTTATTAAGATTAAAACAAAATTGTATTAGTTTTGAGGCCCGAAAACGTAACTGTAAAACTATTAGGTATTTAAAAGTGATATTGGTAATAACGATAATTATTTAAAAAAAATAAATTTTCAAAAAATCTTCTTATGTACTTTTAATTTTTAAGTTTAGGTCGGGTGGGGATTTTTGGTGAATAATTTCTTTGTGAATAAGGTGCTTGGGAATGAAATAGGCGCAAAAAGGAGGGAATGACTTTTTTTGGTCATTAAATTTTATTTTGGGTGGTGAAGTAAGGCCTGGCACTGAAAATAGGCGCGAAAATAAACCTTTTTTTTTGCTCTTTTGCTCTTAAACATTTTTTTGGTGGAAAATAGGCGCTCTGGAAATTCTAGCCTAGAGCGCAGGGGCAGTTAATACGGCCTTTTCTGTATAGTAAGTAAGTCAAATTTTTATACAACCTAAACAAAAAGAATTATCTATTTTCTATTAAACATTTTATTAATTTATTCCTTTTAAAGTAATATTAACTGTATTATTATTATGCAAGAACAGAATAGTTCTCTATAATATATAAAAAAATAAATTTTCCCTAAATGTTTATAACACCTTTTTCTCTGGAGAAAAGCCTATTATAAGTTTATTTAAAATATGTAGATCTGACGGAAAACTTTTTAAACTGATTATTTACTAAAATAATACAATTAAAAAAATAGTATTTAGGAACTTATTAACATTCAAAATTTTCAAAAAAAAATCCGATGCGATAAACTGTTAAATAAAGCAAGAACGATAATAATAAAAATGTTAAATAATAATAATAATAATAATAATATCTTGAGTAGGCATCAAATGGAAAAACTTGTTTTTTTAACACAACTAAATAACAGCACTTATGTAATTAAAAAACAAAACAAAAATATTGCTTTAAACAAAATTTTGGTAAAACTTTTCTTTACACCATGTTACAACAAAACAGAAAATTCTTTAAAGAAATTGAAATAGACTTTTTTTTAACAAAGGTTTTTTTTAGAAAACGCTTAAACCATATTAGGTATGTTTTTTATTATTAATTTTTTTAGTATCTAAAAACGATTTGAAATTTACCAAAAAATATTTAGTTGCAGTTGAATTGAACAGCAGTATTTATTCATGCGTCAAAGATCAATTAAAAAACATTATAAATCTTTTGAGACGATACATAAGATTAATGTTATCTTTCCTGTATTTTTAAATACTGGATTACTACAAATTAAAAATCATCCCCAAAACCACCACACTATCTTTATACAGCTTTCCAAATCATAGTCTCGTGTTTGTTTTATGTTAGGATAGGATAATGCGTCATCCTCTCCCTTGTGTTCCCTCTAAACGACCATAATCCCCGTCTTTCCAAACTTCCTTTGTCCCTCTCGGACTATCAATTTCCCCAAGAAGTTCGACCACGTGACTTGAGGTTGCGTGTATCGGTCAGCGAGGCACTGGGGCGGCCCAACCCCTTGCCGCCCCGCCCACGCAGGGGTTACCGAACCGAAGTTCTGATTGGTTGATTGGGGTTAGTCCCTCCCCTTGCGTAGGTGCACGCGGCCTGGCACGCTGTTACGACCCTTTGTCTAGTTGAAAAAATGCCGAGTAAGTTTTTGATAGCAAAGTTGTCAATGGTTTGGTCTGTTGCATTGGTCGCGGACTTATCGTGGCCACGTTGTCGTAAATTTGTTTTCTAATAAACCATCAAAAATTTAAAACAGACATAATTCTATCTAATAATTTATTTCGTTAATCCATTTACCAAAGGCAGTGTCACTAATATACTTAAAATACAGTGGCGTAGCATACCTTGAGGGGACCTTGAGGGGACCCCGAAACAACATTTTTGAAGACCAAAAAAAAGTTTCAAACTTTCCCCAAAAAATTTATGACACAAAAAAATGGTTCCTACTTTCGAAAACCATTGTTTTTCTTATTTCAGCATTGTTATTATTGTTTCTATCATAAAAAAGGGCACAACTTTCCCAATTTAGCAGACAATTTTACAGTTTTCTACCACTAATTTTTTGCTTACACACGTTTGGGGCCCCCTATATCCCGGGGGCCCCGTATCATTGGTACGGCTGATACGGCGGTGGCTACGCTCTAAATAGCTATCCTTGACTTAATACTACGAGACCTAAATAAAAAGCGACCTTTACCCATCTTTCCTGATTTAAATATTTTATATTAAATATGATTTTAAAACACCAAAATCAGGGTCAAGGCTATTTTTAATTTTAAAAAACACCTAAAGGTTTTTGACACACCCTGTATAATGCAATCACTTATTTTTTGTAAATACTGCTAATGAGTTTTTTAAATACTGCTAATAGATATGTTATATTAAAATACAAGTTTACACATAAATAACTAACTTTTTATTTTATTTTAGTTATTTTTACAAAATATTTTATATATTATACGACATTTTTCACAAAATTTAGTAATAAAAGGTTTTTTGGGTGAGGAATCAAAAATTTGACAATGGTATTGTCGTTAAGTGTAGAGGAAGCTACCCGCAGTTCTTTGCTTAGGTTTAAACTGTCATGACGTTTTTTTGTATCAATAATTTTATCACAGAATTTTTATTTTTTCATATTTTTTGCGCAAAAAGGTAGTGTTATGCCAAAATTTGGGATAAAAAAATATTCTTTGTTCCCTTATTGCTATGCCATAAGGCTATCAGGTCTAGCTCAGTACTGGACTGGGTTCGGGGTTTCTGAATATTTACCCTATGGTGAATACGCTGTAGGCCCAGTGCATACGCTAAGTAATGAGCGCCAGGTAATTTTATTTTAAAATAGGAAATGGTGTTAAAACAAAAAAAATTACCAAAATAATTAGATATATAAAATTTTAATTATTCAGTATAGGTAAATACAAAGAAAAAAATTATCACCTTAAACAAAAGTTAAATGGTAGGTTATCTTTTGATACTAAATTCTTAATAAAGTTTTAGTATTTAAGGAAAGGAAAAAAAAGACTGTTGTAGTAAATGGAAGTTATTCTTACAATATTAATTTTAATATTAATTTTAGTTATTGAATTTAGGTATATAAAACAATATAATCAAAAGAAATGAGCAAATGGTGGTTATTCGTACACTATTAATTTTAGTTATTAAATTTGGGTATATAAAACAATATAATCAAGGAAATGAGAAAATGGTGGTTATTCGTACACTATTACTGAATCAGTCCACACAATATCTTAAATGGTAAAAAAAAATATAAGTTGTAAATTGAATTTTTCTTTTTGAAACGTTGGGAGTAGACCAAACCTAAATTAACCTATAAGTAATGAGCACTGTCTTGATTGATCAATCTTGCAGCTTTACAGCAATGGGGGTAATTTATATCAAAAATCTATTTAAAATCTATTTTTATATAGATAAATCGTTGCTCATATGATTAAAAAAAATGTTATTTACATTAACGAACTAAAATATTTTTTAAAAAATGTTGCAATATTTATTTTCCTAAGACTTAGCTGTGTTTGGTGATGGTTGGTTGTCTGGCGGGACTGCAGGATCTGTAACAACCACCAGACTGCTTTGGGTTAGGTTCAACTGTTTTCTAGTGGGACTGCAGAGTCTGTGACAGCCACTAGACTGCTTCGGTGAAAGGACACATTAGCAGATCCACGGGGAAAGCTGTTCGTAATGACCCTTCTTATACTGGTCTTTGCTTAGTCAGGTACAAATACCCCTGAGAATCTCCTAAAACCTAGTCTCTCTAAAAAAATTGATGTATAAAAAAACTGTACTTAGGCAAGGAAAGAAAAGAGAGGCATACCTTTTGATACAAAAAGGGGCTCCAAATGCCGACGATTTGGTGCTTCCAGGCTGGCTTGGCCTGATGGTCACGTGGCCAAGGTAGAATTTTATCCCGAAAAATTCGGATATCTTGTCTGAAACTAACTAGGAAAACTTCACACACTTCCAGACGAAGAATTTTCTTCAGCAGTGATTTCAAAACCCTTAACAAAAGGAAGGTTTATATAAAAAAAATCTGTTACAAACACTGAGGTTCTACCAGGTGGAGAGTTCTCGGAAGCTGGACAAAAAGTGAGATCGTGAGAGTCTTCTTACCAAAAAAAAACCTTTTTTTTTAACCCGCCATAACCAAAAAAAAAAAAACGTATGGTACTGTCAGATTCAAAGTCTGTCGGATCTTTATGGGTATTTACACCGAACAGTTCTGGTGCACCCAGATTATAACCTAGGCATAGTTGCAATGTAGCAAAAGTAGAGAATGGATAAAAGGCGGTCATTTGACATTTTTGTCGCCGACAAGGTTATCGAGACGCGGCATAAAATTATTGTTTATAACCGAAACTAGACCTTGAAATTTCAGCACATAACAAGTTGTTAACTATCTCTACAAGTAACCGTTTTTAAGATATTTACAAAAAAAAACATTTTATTCCATAACTACAAAATTTGCCATAACATTTATTCACGCTATATCTAGGGCACCTGGTGGTAACCAAAAGGTCTGTACAAAATGCTATAGTTGGAACAGATTTTATTCATTCTGAAAGGGTTGCTGCAAAGTATCTAATGTAAACAAACCCTTTTGTGAACAATGATTTATTGCATTAATAAATAATACACCCGACAAGTTTATAATCCTTTACGGCACGTGTCAGCTTTTATAGCGGGACAGAGACGAAATTAGATGATGTTTTCTAAATAGGTGATACGCGTTTTAGTAACGTTTTTTATTTATCCCAAAAATATGTAATTAGGCTCTATCAGAGGCTATGTGCTTTCGAAAAGATTTGTTTACTTTATCATTTTTTGTGCACTTGGCGGCATTGCTTTCAGAATGAATTATAGGTGGTTTAGACTTTCCCACATATTCTTTGGGTCAAAATACAACAATCTAATACAATTTACCTTAGTCAAAGAGATGATGCTTTGCAAGATACAGGGTGTCAAATTTTCCATGTATTTTTTCAGCTTTTCACCTAAGGCAAATTGGGTTAAATCGTTGTATTTTGGCGTTAGTAATTTGTAGTAACAATTTTCCTATGACCACACTATTTTCCTGCATAGAAAATGCCTTTATAACACACTATTGTCGCAAAGTACTTTACAACGCTAGTTTGGTATATGTTATGACGTCATTCTAAAAGATTGTATACATGTCTTACGTCAGCAGAAACAAAAAACCGCTGTCATGGTTGTCATATTTGTATTTAAAATACATTTGGAGTTATCAGGCTGTTAGTTGAAATTACATTGAAAAATGCCCTGCAATATTTCTTAAGTAGAGACACTGTATGTGTGTTTGTTTTTCTTAAATAACTTTGTATTACATTTTTAATATATTTTAGAAAGTTAAAATTTTTTCAGTACAAGTAGCTTTTTAAAATACTACACATTTTTTTTTATAATAAGGTAAATGAATTGCTGCAACAGGGAGATGAAGACTCCTAAGTGTTTAACAACAAACCCATTATTAATTGATGTCTTCAATCACTACTATAAAAACAGATACCGGAGGGTATTTAAACAAAAAAGTTTAATCTCTTTAACCGACCATGTTAAAGATAATCGGTTTCTGAGAAAGGAAACTGTGGTAAAACAAAAAAATGTACCCCTAACTTCTGATGAGATTTCACAGAAAAGTCGCTTAGGCTGAGTAGGTACATCAAAAAATAGTTATTAATTCATCTTTACTGTTAAAAAATTATACGCAAAGCAAACGGTGTGATCGAAAAAATTTCGGTGTTGTTTTTAATTAAAACTGACTAAATGTTAAAAAAACGTAAAGTTAAGGTCATATCCCAGAAATTAAAAATACACAAACAAAGTTGTTATTAAAAAATAATGTTTAACCTAAGATGTAAAAATACTAAAACTTACTGAGACGTTACAGCCCTTTGTTTTTATTGTTAAATAATGAAAAAAAAGATTTAGACCAATCTGGTAAAATTTCATCAATAAATACGTGTTTTAATAATAATAATATTGGTTAAAAGATTTTATTGTACAAAAAAGTCATAAGAAAATAATGGTTTGTAGGGAGCTTTGGAGAAAAATAAAAACTTCTACTTTTAATATTTAGTTAAAACCTAATCCCTGTTATGGACATCTGATAACAGTGGTTTTATACTAAAAATTCCACACTACTGTTTTTTAAACAATCAAATGAGTAGTTTGGTATTATTTTCAACAAAAAAAAGTGTAGTATTGATTGAAAATGTCAGTAAATATAAAGATTAATAGGTGTTTTGTAAATAAAAAATAAACAAAATAGATAATTGAACCATCCTGGATATTATACGGCGATTTTTATTATAAATTTTAACATTTCTGGTAAAGCAAAAATTGTAATTAAAAAACTTTTTGTTAAAAATATAAAAAAATGCAGGTATACTTACGTCAATCCGTGGACACACTGTACAAATTTACATTTAATTTAATTATCAGCAGATAAGAACCAAACTAAAATAAATAAATTTTCTAATACATATGTATGTACAGATAAATATAATTAAATTGGCGCGAGTCTTACCTATAAAAATAATTTAATAATATAATTTAAAAAAATACTAATAGGATTAGAGTTAATTATAAATTATAGGGAGATCTGAACAGGCACATAGACAACAAACCCTTTAAAATACCATAACCACCGTTGAACATGGACTAAAGGTGGGTATTTCATTTAAGAGAGAAAAACGGCATATTTTCTGACTTCGCGTATTATTCAAGAAATGCAAGAGAACAGAAGAAAGATTTACAAAACCGTAATACAAGAACAATTGCATTTAAAAAAAATTATTTGGATTTAATAGTCAAATCTTAGTTCTTTTTATTAAGGGTACTATAGGTCAATCTTTTACTGTTTGTGGATCATTTTAAGAAGTGTATAACCTATACCTAAATAGATTTTATATTAGTTTTTATAGGTTTTTCTTTGCTGATTTTTTTTTTTGTTACTTGTAATACATATATCGTTTATATTTTTTGTTTTTCATCGAACGAATACTTTATTGTAAAGAACTAAAATAAAATCTACCAGAAGTTGTTAATAATAATAACTTTAGAGTATCGAGTGGTTACCTGCATTATCTATATTTTTTAATAATAGATTTTATTAAATATTATGAGCCGAAATGTGACTGTTTAATTTTCAATAGTACAAAAACACTTGAAAATAAACTTATAGTACCCTAATTAAAACACACTTTAAGTGCCCATTAAATCCAAAAATGGTATAATAAATAATTTGTTCCATTTAAAAGACGTAACGTTTATGGCGTAAGCTTTTTGTTTTTTTATGCAATTATTTCCTAGTTACGATTTTAAAATTTTTTCAGCTAAAATACATTGATTGGCTATCTTAAAATTCTTAAATAATAGATGAAAAGTTAAAAAAATGCCTTTTTTTAATGGAATTTCCTGTACGTTTATATTGCATAATATTTATGTGAGATAGAAATAATGTCTAGAGGTATGTTTTCATCTGACTGATGTAAACGGACAGAAATGTATATCTGATAAAAATGTTTGACTCTTTACAACAAAAAAATATTTTTATACCTATTTTATAAAACCTATGCTTAATATTTTATTATAACATGACAACGTGTCTACTTAAGTTCGCAGTATATAGATAACTTATTTGTTATTAATTTTACCAAAAAAGTTCCTTTCTATAAAAAGTTTAGCATGGTCTAAAACCCAAAATGGAACCATTAGATATATTTTTTTTTTGCAGTGGCATACGAGGTATATTAAAAATATGCACTTTGCTTAGAATAAAAGCACCCTATTTTTTATATTATTAAAAAAAAGATGTTTGGATTAAAAAAATAAAAACATTTAAATGTGCAAACTTTTTATATTGAAGAAAAACTTTTTCTTAATTTTTTATGTATTAATGGAGAAAAATTAGGTTTTTACATTAATCATACCTATTTTAAAATGTAATATGTAAAGAAAGCTTATGAACTGTCAAAACAGCAAAAAGTCACAGAAACGCTCGTTATCGTTTTTTTAATATTAACCAGATTGCTTATTTAATCCCGAACACCTTTTAAATATTCGATATTATGAAAAATAGAGGTACTTTCCACCTAAACAAAATTCATATTTTTATACCACTACAAAAAATTATTATTTGATGATTGCATTTTAGGTTTAAGGCATGCTTTTATAAAAAGCGACTTTTTTCGTAAAATTATTAATAAAAAAATATCCATATGGTGCAAACTTAAGTACTAAGTATATCTTTTATAATAAAACTTTTCAAAAAACAAATAGTTCTAAATCTAATATTTTTTTAACGCATAGGTAATAGAAACTCCAAGAACAAAAAGATGACAGTATATATGGATAGACAACAATCAAAAATGGCTATGGTATTTATAAACCACAGTATGGTTCACGATCTGTCTAGCTTTAGTACCGTTTCCACTTTAAATTACATCACGCGGTGTCCATCACTGCAACTTCGATCGCGGGAGGCCGTGAAGAAGAAATAACAAACTCAGTAGCGTAACATTTTAAATTGTTGTTATTCTTTCCAGTACCTTAATAGCATTGGGTGTAATTTTCTTCAAAAGCATGTACACTAGGGTGGTCTTTATCGAAAATTGTAATCTAGAAAGGCGGTTTACAATTTAAAATTACATCCAAATATGTAATTTTACTGATTTACAAAAAAATATTTTTTGTTTTTTTTCTGCGATAATGGTGAAAATGTAGGTGATAAAGTTAAAACCACATTTAATTCATTCTGAAAGCGATGCCGCCAAGTACATAAGAAATGGTAGAGTAAACAAACTCTTTTGTGAACAATGATTAATTGCATCAAACAATATTCAACCACACGAGTACGCCCCGCACCACAAGTTTTATAGCAGGTCAGAGACGAAACAAGAGGATGTTTTTAAGTACGTGATACGTATTTTCGGTATGTTTTTATTTATTTATCTAAAAAATATGTAATCAGGCTCTGTTAAGGGCTATGTGCTTTCGAAAAGTTTTGTTTACTTTATAAATTTTTTGTGCATAGTCTGTTTAAAGTTTTATGCTATGTCGGTATGATTTAAAGATCTATTTAATAGTAAAAATGCCACAATCGTCATACAAGTAAAGACGGCAATCAACTATCGCTGTTTAAACGCGTCGCTTACATCGTGTGCGCGCAACAAAAAGGAGAATAATTGAAAGTGAGACCGAAGTGATTACGCCGTGGCATCTTTATTACTGGTAAAAACTAGGATAAGAATATCCCTTGCAATAAAATGATTAACCACAATTTACGGAAGTCAAAGAAACAGTGTGGTATTATTACTTTCACAATAAGACCCTGGTCTCCCGACTACCGTTAATCGTTTTATTGCTCTTTTTTATTTAAGGGGTTATTTTTAGTAGTAGATTATTCCGACGGAGCTTATTTCTCTGCAAATTCTATACTTGGCGGCATCGCTTTCAGAATAAAGTAATTCTGGTTCCAACTATACATTAATACATTTCATGATTATAAATTTCATGGGAAAATTTGAAATATACAAAATGGTATATTTAGAAGTAATTTTTATTTTTAAACATCACTTCTTTATAACATCCTCGAAATTAGCAAAAATACAGGCACCTACTTTACTCTGAAGTAAGAAATACATTTTTGGCCAAACGTCGTAGATGACTAATACAATTTAATATATTATAGTTGATTTTTAGGTTTTGGACTAAAACGAAATTTTTATAAACAATAATTTACACCACCCTAATGTACACTGTACACGTCGTGCCAGCTTGATATGTTCAAATTGACTTCCAGTGTGTTAAACCTTAGAAGGTGCGAATTAGACAAATGCCTGCATGTAAACATTCTAGATAGGTAGACGCTTTGGGCTTGTTTTGTTGTTGTTTTAGATCGTCTTCTTTTCACGCATTGGCAAAAATTCCGCATTAAACCTATTGAAGGTGCAACGTGTATAAATAAGCTGTATTGAATATAGGGGATTATATGTACGTCCGCCACGTATACAGTGTAGTCACCGTACAAAACTATTTGTTTCAAATTCTTTTAGAAGTTTAGATCAACATTAAAAAAAAATTAAATAAATCAGTAAGAAGCCATAAATTGGTATTTTGGCGTAACCTTTAATTCTAAATAATGTATTTAATATTTTGGTGTATTTTTCAAAATTAGGGTGCTTTACTCTTAAAAAGTGTTTTGTTTTTTGCCAATCTTGTATATCTTTTTACCTTTACCAAAACTTAATAGTGCTAATTAAGTTTGAGACTTTGCACCAACTTTATTAATGCAAAAATCTGTCAAATTGCAAATAAAAAGTTTTTCATTTTTACACAATTAATAGACCACACTGTGTACCCAACTGACGTATGATCTCCTATATTCAATATCGCTGACTACTATTTTGCAGTTTTAAATCATCTAGAAAACTGTCCCCTAAGTTTTGACGCGGTATAAAAATCTCTTCACAAGAGTGACGACCAACGCTCTTTTATCTGACTATCAAACATTATTCTACTACTACGAATAAAATGTATTCAATATAAAATTCCTAAGAAAAATACAACGCTTCCTCCCCCAAAGCGATATGCATGTAAAATATTATATAGTATTCGAGAGTCTCAGATCAGTTTAACTAAAATTAACTAATATCTTTATTGTAAAATATCAATATTATAATTTCTTCTACCTAGTACCTAGTAGCTACTGTAAATAAAAATATTATGATTAACCAATTTCTAACAGATATTACCATTACTATTTAATAATATGTATAACAAATTAATAATGAATAAACCATGGATAAACAAGTTAATACATACATCCTGTACAGGATGTCCTAAAATATGCTCTGACAATTTTTGGAAATTTGGTATATTGTGCAACAAGTTTTGAAAAAGACTCTTTAAACACAAATAAAACGTTTGGGCACGAGCCGTACGCGAGTGCTACAAGTCATACGAGTGTGCAAAGAGTCAATTTTAAACGTGTCGCACACAATACTTTTTCTTCGACAGCAGAAAATGAGAATTATTATGTAATTTTTATTATTTTTATCCCTTTAACTTTTGACAGGACTATGCAAAAAATTTTATACGCTGTGAAAAATGATTTCACACGCTTATGTCAAAACTAAATGACAAAAAATAAAATATATTTGACTGGTTGACACTAACGAGGTTGACATCATACTTCATGTGAAATAAGTCATTTTTAGATCCCATGTGCCGTACGTCTTTAGACACTTTACATAGCAGTCGTAGAAAAAATATTTTATTTTTGGTACATACACAAAACATCGTTTTTTAATAATGACAAAGTTAAAAACATCTTTAGTTTTTATTTTAAAAACAAAAAAAGTATTGTAATTAAACAAATAAGTCATACATAGAAAAAAATATTACAAAATAGAAAAAGTTTATTAAAAAACACAAGTAATAAATTTTTTTAAAATAAATCACACAACCCCTTACATAACCCAGAAAATTCAATTTTATTCTATAAAAGGTAAATTTGTAATATGCAGTGGGTCCACGGATTGACTAAACTATACCTGTAAACTTTTTATTTTTTCGAGGAAAAGTTATTCTTTATAAAAATGTTTGATTTGTCAAATTGCTTTTTATGTTCAAATGTTATAAAGTAAAATTAAAACAAAAATATTTATTTAATAAAGTATTAAATTTTTATTGCTTTTTTATGCTTTTTAAATATTTGGTTTAAAAAATATTAGAAATTGATTTTTTTATTTTTGAGTCTTCCTGTATATAATAGGGCTATTCTTTTTGACACTTTTATTCGAAAAAATATTGCTGAATTCGAATTTTTTTCTTTTTTTTGAACGTTTTATTTTTGTTAAAAATATATTCAATAGGAAAAAAATTATACGCTTTCTATAATTTGTTTTTGCTATTTATATAGGTTATTTCAAAAATGTATTTTTTTAATGTTTTAATTTTTTTAATTATTATTTTTGCGATTTTTAACCATTCTGTACATCCCATGGCGATTTTTATTTAGCATTTTAGATAAAGCAAATATTTTTATGAAGAAAAATTTTTTTGAAATATTAGAAATAAAAATGTTTACAGGTATAATTAAGTACATTCGTGGACACATCTGAGGGTAATCCATTTCCACATTTTTTTAAAATTTAAAAAAAAGAAAAAAATATTTTTAAAGTGTATTTTAATTGGAGCAATATTTTCGTTAAGTTTTTAGTCGCCATTTTTGAACCGCGGTATTTCCCTATAGGTTGACTTTTGATCCAATGTTTATGCAACACACACCCTTTTCTTTAAACAGAAAATAAACTTATACATTTTTTGCATTTTCCTTAAATACCCTGTATATGAGAAAAGACGTAAGGTTATAGGAGTATTGTGGCTTAGGCCGCCCCTGCCTCCCCCTAGCGTCTCTATTGCTAACTTATACTATTTGATTTATTTATGGGGGTCAGTGGAAAAATTAAGCAAGTATTAATTAGAAAATAACAAGCAACAAACAGAAAAAACTGCCTTAGGCAAAAGTTAATTGCTAATAATAAAATTATAAAAAAATTAAAATATAATTATGAATGAAATATTGCTGCACTTCTGCATCTCTCTCTATAGTAAAATGTTACCCGTACCACTTTTCCAATGAACCTCTCATTTATTAGCACAATAAAGTGTTATTAATATTAAACGTTAATTACAGGAATAAGTGACTTTATCTGCTACTGTAATTCTTATCTGCATTAATAGGGCTCTTAATTAGTTAAAAAGAAATTTTTGACTTAAATTACAGAGTTTATTAAATATTTTTAACTTTCCATTGAAATACAATTAAGTAAGTTTCATTAGGACATTTGATTAAAAGTTAGAACAGTGTTTTATGCTCTAACTCTTTTTTATTTAGGGTGTTTGTAAACTGGGCCAAAAAACTCAACTTGATTTTTTTTAATAAATTGAAAATATTTTTTAGAGTACCAAAAAAACATCGTGAATGTTTTAGGCTTTAATATTAATATTTTGGAGATCTATTTACTTTTTTTAGATTTTTTATTTGTACTTTAAATTCTTACGTTAAAGCTGCCTATATATCAATGTAAAAAAAAATGTAACAGCACAACATATACCTTTTGGGAATATACATTTTTGACAAAAAACGACTTATTAATGATTTTTGCTGGACGAATAAGCTTTAAACATTGATATATTTTTAGGTTAACTTTTTTAATTTGGAATTTTCTGACTTACGAAAAAATATATACAGCGTGTCTTCGGAAGTTCTTACCAAATGGATTTTTTTATTAATAACTTTACGAAAAAAGTGTCTTTGCATAAAAAGTCCTGCTTAGTGAGAAAATACATTTTCACAAAAATATTTAAAGGTTGGATGTACAGGATGGCTTAAAAATGTCTTGTTTTCAAATTAAAATAAGGATTATTTCCTAACTATGATACCAAACTTTTAAGGATGATTTTTTATGTCATTTTATAAAGAAAAGTTTTTATAAACATATGTCTGGAGTTGCTTCGTTTCTGAGATACAGGGGGATAATTATTTTTTTTTTAATATCTTAAATACAAAGCCAAATACAAAAAGAATGTGCGGCACTAAAAAGTTATATTTTAAGTTGCTTTACAGGTAAAAATATAAAAACTACAAAAAAACAGTGGCGTACATTTTTCTCTTGATATTATTGACTGTTTTTGTCTTTGAAGCAACTAAAAATATACGTTTTTGGTGTAGTACATTTTTTTGTATCTGGCTTTGTGTTTAAGATATTAAAAAACACTTTTGAAAAAATTATTAACAACAATAAGTACAGAGTTTCATAAAATGAAAGGAGAGTTTGGTACCGTAGAATAACCCTTAATTTAATTTGAAAACAATACCTTTTTAAGCCACCCTGTACATTCAATCTTAAAATGTTTTTGTGGAAATGTATTTTTTCATCAAGCAGGCCTTTTTATGAAAAGACACTTTTTTTCGTAAAGTTAAAAATTAAAAAGTTTCCTATTTGGTAAGAACTTCCGAAGACACACTGTATAAAGAAAGAAACAACATAGACTCTTGAAAAAAAGTAGTGCTCTACAGAAAAGGTCTTTTAATGTTTTTATATAAAATCATTGTTTTAAAAGTTATTTACAATTTAAGTTAAAGAAAAAATTTGATTGACGTATCATTTCTTGTTAAACCAATTTTTTTACTTAGTGCAACAAATTTATAAATAAGATCATTAAAAAGCATACTTTTTTAAACCTTATGGTCTAACACATCTTAATTTTATTGAAACCTATTCTTGGCTAATAGATATTTGATATACAATCTTTAAACGTCCTTTTAAAAAACTGGTAACATTGTTCATAACTGATAAATACAAAATTTTACTCCGATTGGTAACATACCTAGTTATAACTAAAAATAGGAAAAATGACCAAGAGTAAAGTACCTTTATTTTTGAAAATAAGAGAAATGATATAAAGAAATGTTATAAAAAATAAATTTTATGTAAAAGTTTAAGGCATTAAAGTAAAAATAGAACTTTTGTCTTTTTTCCATTAGGCATAAATAGTTTTTAAAATAAATGGCTTAGGAGAGCGAATTTTAAAAAGTATAAAAATTATTAAATTTTCTTTTAAAGTTTGCTTCCTCTTCTAAATATATTTTGGAGAAAAGATAGTACGCCATTGCCTTTTCCTAAAATATGTTTTTTTTTAATTTCCATTTAGCTTTGGGCAAATTTGATTTCTTGACTTTTTTCTTCTAAGATGTACGGTTTTCACGTAATTAAATATAAACCACTTCTTGACATGGTCAAATTGCTAATTAAAGAATAAATAAAAAAGTTGATTTTTTCCGGTAGAATGAGATATTGAATGACCATGATGAACACTGTTTTGTTCTTATTTATTAAAAAAACCGCACTATAAAAGTAAAGACTGAAGAAAATCAAGAATTTTAAAAAGTATTTTTACTATATGGAAATGCACTGGGTTAACATTTTTCTAAAATAATATTTACCCCAATAAAAATTATTTTTTCTTGTGCGGTAAAAATTGTCCTTTGATGTTTAAGAGGCATTTCTTAAATTTCAGTGGTTTTTTTGAATATCTCAAAAACTATAAAAGATATTCAAAATTAAAAAAAAGTTTAAAAAAAAGTTCAACCTCCCGAAACTGTATCTTGAATATTTATAATTTTTACAGAGCCCCGAAAATAGCGCTAAAAGCGGGCAGTCTGACTTCCGCGCGAGGCAACAAAAAAAATCATTTTGTCATATAGAATATGAAAATTAAATAATAAAAAAATGTTGGCACAATTAAGATACATACCTAAATATATAATTATTCGCAAGCCAAAAATTTTTCTCCCCATTTTTTCATTAGTTATCCATTAGTTATTTAACATTTTTTTAATTGTATGTTAACATAAAAAGCCCGATTATTATTAAACTACAACCCTAAGATCTTATTCATTTGTAAGGGTTTTCTTAATAGATATAGAAATAGATTCCTCGATCGTAATTTTCGGAGAATATACAAAAATTTTACCCAAAAAGCTACCTATCGGCCAGGCTAATTTGGCAAATTTGACTATTATTTAATTAACAATATTATACCAAATAATAGCCGACGTTTACGGAAAATAGAACATTGGATATTTTTGAAAATTTGGCAATGCAGGTAATGGCTTGTGATCCAACGATTCAAAATATTTTTAACGATGCAACGTTGCCGGAACATTCTGTATATGTTGGTATTTTTGAATCCGCAACTATTTTCTAAATATTTTGGGCAAATATTATCCTATACCTATCTCTAACTGTTTTCGAGTAAATCAATTATTTTCCATATTTTTTGTTCAAAACATGTCTTCACATATTTATTACTCTATCTGCATTCGTAGACACTTGAAATTTAGAACGTATTTATGGCTATCTTTGATAAAGACTTATTTGCTAAATTTTAATTTTTAAAGAAACTTGCTTTTATCTCCGGAACCATAGCTTTTATATTATATCATTTTAAAAGGCTTTTAATGGTTCTTCAGATTCTTTAATAATATACAGGGTGTTCCATTAAAAAATAACTTTGAATTTTTTGAAATTTTCAAAAATCCAGTGTTCCGTTTTCCGTAAACATCTAAGGTACCATCGACCGTGAGACCCTCTGTATATAAACATAGGTTTGGAAATGTAATAAAACAAAGGGTAAAACTTTTTTAAAAAATGTGTTTTCAATAATGTCTTAAATATTCCTTCACCTATTTTAAAATAAACTGGACAGTTATATTTATTGTATTAAGGGGCTTAGGGACCAATTTAGCCCTGATTAATTAAATAAATTTAACAAAAAATGTGCGTTACTGGCTTTCGTGAATTTTTAATATTTTATTTAAACTTAGTATATAAAAACAGGACTTTATGACCCTTAAGCAAGGACTCTAAGTGTAACCATCTGCTTTTTTTAAGAGCTATATTGTAATTTAAAAGTCTAAATAAAATAGATCATTTTTTTAGAGTGTTTTTAATTTGTTTTTAAAGCCTACCTATGTTGCAAATAAATTTGGTATAAAATGTGCAATATTATGTGTGTATCAGTAAGAGTTAAAATTATTGGGTGAGTGACTCAATTTTATTTAAATTATAAGAATAAGAAAATAACTTCTTTACAAAACTGTTTATGTTTAATAATATTTAATAAAAATATGCCTTTCTGTTAGGGCTTACTACATTTTGATTGTAATATAGTAATACAACTCTTAAAAAAACACTACTTGCCAAATATCATTTTATTAATATTCTCGTTTTAAATGTAAAAGAAAGGACAAAAATCGTAATAAATTAAATTAGTTCGTCATTTATAGTAAAAACTTATTTTAAAGAAAAAAATTAAAATTCGTAAATTGACCGATTTTTTTTGTTTGGATAAAAGGTCTTTTTTATTTTTTTTTATTTTTTTATTTTTCACATCGCCTTAAAATTTAATTCTAAACACCTTTTTCAAATAACTTTTTAAGATATCAAGCCAACTAACCTCACGTTTTGATATATTTTAATTTAATTTTTATTAATTATCTCCCCAAGGAACGCCCATGAGCCGGATGTCATTATTGATTTTTTGGTTACTTGACAAGCAAAGGTGATGGCCAAATTTTTTTTTTATAATTTCAAAAATTAAAAATGTTTCCATATGTATTCTTTGGCGGTCCCTGTATTTATAAAACTTTAAACGCATGGCCAAATAAAATATTTGTAACTGACATTAAATACCGCACTCAACTTCACCAAGTTCTTGTTTTATTTGAAAATATTTCACTTCAAAAGGAGAACTTGTTCGGTTCCTCAGTAAATCGTTGCGGTATATTTAATAAAAACGATTTATATTTTTATTCACTTGATTTTTATATATAAATTAATGAAAATATTTGAGATGTTTAAAATATCAAAAACCGATTATGACAATTATTAACATTTGATTGATTTCTAACGTTTTATTTCGACTTACGTCGGTGACGTATATTTTTGTCACTCTTAGTTTAGACGATTTAAAGAAAGAACAGCAAGGCATGACGAAACAGTTAACAACTCTGGTGCAGAGTATATGTGCAGAGTAATGGTTTGCTTTTTATGTCATTTAGGGATATGCAATACAAATGATTTTTTTTCGAAAACTAGGTAATCTATAAAAAAATAAGAAAACAAAAGAGCTGTATTTTTATCAGCCTAATTTAAAAAAATATATTAAAATTACACAATAGTTAAGTCAATAGGGACCCTTTCTTAGTTAGAAATATTTGTTCGGGTACCACTCTCAATGCCACTGGACCTAAAAAAATAATTTAGTTGGAACTTAATGAGCCTCTTACCGCTAAAAATTTTACTGCAGAATCAGATACAAAATTCTTAGGATTTTTACATAATTTTTTTAAAGAACTATTTTAGAAATACGCGCCCAATTTTTTAAGCAATTAAAAAACACTCTGTATAAAGAAGATTTTAATTAAAATGGCAACCCTATTAAACTGCTTTTTTGTATATTTAAAAAAAATTAAAAACAATTTTTATTTTGCTCCAACATCACGTCATAACTTTAATAAGAAAGAGGGGTTACGAAAGAGAAGGTCAAGTAATATCTTGTCTTTAAGGATTTGAAATTCACTTTTATTAGCTTTTAGTTTCTTTATATCAGTTTATTAGTTTTAGACATTTTTGAGGAAAATGGGGATCCAATTTTGTTTAAATAGCATAGACGAGCGACTATGACATTTGAACAAATGCAGACATTATACAGAGTGTCTCTAAAAGGTCTGTACAAAATGCTACCATGCTTAATCTAGTGGGAGCCACCTGCATTACTTTACTTATGTTTAAAATGGCATTACTTTTTTGTGCCTGAGTATATTACGCCTTTAGTAAAAAATCTATTCTTTTATATTTTTAGCACAAAAAAGCTATATCTTGTAAATATCGCTAGGTGCAACCGTTTCAGAGATATTTTAGAATAACCGTTATGTTTTATATGAAATATACAGGGTGTTTCGTTTAAAAAAAAATCCGCATTATAACTAAAATAAAATTCAATAAAAAATATAGTAACGCCACTGAATTCTACATAAAAATCCCTAAACATTTTTTATTTAATTTGTTTTTCTCTAATATTAAGTTAGTTACAAGTGCCTGGCCAAAATGACATAACTTGAAAAATATTCTATATTTCCGAAACGAATCAAGTTAGTCATGATTTACTTTCAACACTCAATTTGTTTCAAAAATCGAAATTGGGATTAAATTTGTTTTATCTCTAGTTTTCGCTATACCCTGCCAAGTCAATGAAAAGGCGCCACCCTTTACAAAACGTTACTACAAATTTAACGATTTTAAAAAGTTACTTTTTCTTAACAGTTTATGTAGTGTACTAAAAGTATTTTATCTTCATGATTTTTTAATAGGCTATTTTGTTTTTAGGGAATCTAAATTTTAGTAAAATCTAATTTGGCTTCTGTCTAGAATAAAGATATCTAATAAAAATATATATACAGGGTGTCCGGGAAAATGTGGGAAATCTCTCGCACACATATGGAACAGATGAAAATAACACGACAAGTTTCTATAAAATTTTTCCGTTTAAGCCCCCTGCGGAGATATGATCCCCTAAAGGGGGCAGCTATAAATCGATTTTTCGTTAATAACTTTTAAAGTGCTCTGTATAATTTGATAATATTTTAGTACAATGCATACTAGTAAAGACCTCTTATAATAGTGCCCTTGAAACTTATGTCTCTTCTTTAGTTTGCCAGGGGCGGACTAGTTTTTGCACATTATTGATAATATTTTTACGCCCTCTATGGTGAAGACACAAAAAATATGTTTTTGGGTAGTTTAAACCTTTGCTAAAAAAAGGTACTCTTGTTTGACATCGATAAAATGAGCCGGAATAAAAATATGTTAAAACGGAATTTACTTAAAAGTATAAAAGATAGGTATAGGCAACCTATACACCATTTGAAAGAGCATTTGGTTTGTCATCATGTGGTGTAAAAAAATACAGGGTGTTCCATTTAAAATAAGAGAGATATTGCAATTTGACTTTCTAAAAATTGAAATTATTTTTGATCACCCTGTATAATCAATGATCTCAATATGACCTACGTATGATAAAGCAGACTTTTTCTAATCTTGTAACAAATTTTTGAGGAGTTTATATTGTTAAAATAAAATTTATTTAATTGCACCCCTGCATTTTGAAAAAAATCAAATATCACAAAAACGAATAAAATTAGACACTTGGTACTATTAACAAACTTAAATTAATTTTTTATATAGAATCTAAACCGTCATAAAATATAGGGTGTTCCATTTAAAAAAATATAACTTTGATACGTCACACTTGTATATGTTTCAGTATTTACTTTTTTAAAACTCCATGGTTATCCAGCTACAGACCGTGTCGCATAGCAGTATTATGAGGAGCTATTTTGCTTATGGAATAATAATTTTATAATTAAAAGATTATTTTGAAAGAAATAAATTAATAATGCATTCTTAATCAAAAATAACTATTTTAATTTAGGTTATATAAAATATTAAAAGTAAATTTTACTCCGAGATAGTTGCAACTACTAAACATTTTTTACAACAAGGGTTTAAGAGCTTTCGCTCTAAATTATTTTATGATAGTCTAATCACAAAAAATTTATTATTTTTATTCTGGAGAAAAGCTAAATAATATTTTGCTTATCGTCATGATAACGATCAAAAAAATATTTTTTATTTTACAGCCGATGCCGAGTGTCAAAGTTTCCATTATGTTTTGGATATTTTTAAATATAATTTTTAATATTAAGGTTTTTGTCACAAAATCCGCAGCAAAAATTTCCATGTTTCTATTGTAAAATATAGTAGAAACAACCTAGTTCTTTGCCAATCTTTAATTTGCGATCAATTTTTTGACTAAGGTAAATTGCTTTAGACGGTTGCTCTTTGGCCCAACAAATAACTGATAGTATTTTGTACAGACCTTTTACAAATTGCCAGGAGGACTAGATAAAGCGTGAAGAAATGCAATGAAAAATCTTTAAAGGGACTGAACGTTTAATATATTTTTTTCTCAAAAGGTTTTTCAACGACACATATTTATATACAGGGTGTTTCCTAACTACGATACAAAACTTAAGGAAATGCCTTCTTATGTCTTTTTATGAAAAAAGTTCCTATTAACATATGTCCAGACTTGCTTTCATTCAGAGATACAAACGGGCGTTAAAGTTTTCAAAAAAGTCGGTTTCTTTTAAATATCTTAGAAACCCTTTAACAGATTTTAATAAAATTTGGTACACTCATTTAATGTAATAAAGCACTTATAAAGCTCTGTGGTGTTTCAGTGGGCACCACAGCCGATATTATTGTGAAAAAATAGTACGCCACACACATAGTACACAGTAATCTTTATATAGATAAAGCATTACAAGCGCCTTATTACTTTATTTAAATCGGTTAAAGAGTTCCTAAGACATTTAAAAGATACCGACTTTTTTAAAACTTTAACTCCATGTATTTTAGAATAAAAGCAAGTATGGACCCAGGGCCGTGCCTACTGGTTGGTGTAAGTGGTGCAAGGCGCCAGGGCGCAATGCTAAGGCGCGGAAATTTTCAAAAAGGGCGGAAATGCTTAAAATGAAAAGGCGGTAATTTAGTAAAATTTTAAAAAACAATGTAATTTAGAAGTGGAAATCTTTTTTTTTGGCCTTTAAAAATATTTGATAGAAAAGAAAAAAGCAATGTTGAATTAAGGAAACAGTATTTTTGAAAGTGAGGACCTTTTAACATTTTTTTTTCGCCTATACCAATCTAAATTTCTTAATTTATCAAAAGACATTTTCTTACACGGGGACCAAATTTTTTTTGCACCAGGGCTCAGGTAACCTTAGGAACGGCCCTGCCCGGACATATGTTTATAGGAACTTTTTTCATAAAATGAAAGCACCCCTTAAGTTTCGTTCCGTTGTTAGAAAACACCCTGTATAATGGATTTGTAAAATGTATTGCAGCTGTTAAATATATTTTAACCCGAAAAAGCTGCATTTACAAAATTTTGTATCTGGAAGGTGTTGCTCATAAAGAATTTAACAGTGATGTCCACCCCGCTGTCATATTTTCATTTTTTTTTGAAATAAGTTGTAGAGGTCAAATTTAAAGGGTAATTAACATTATATTTTTGGTAAAAAGTCCAAGAGCGATCAAATATCTCAAAAACCGGTTTAGCTAAGTATTTGTTTTATTATTTTTACAAAAAGTCTGCACTAATGCTATCACATATCAAAGAAAAAAACAAATATTTTGAATACACGCAAACGACTGCTGAGGCCTTCTATATTTTACAGCCAATTGTGAGATTATATCAAATATATCTTTGAAAAGCCCCGAAACTCCAAATTTGTTAAAAGTTTATATCATAAAAGATATTCAAAAATAACTTAAATAAAATGAAAAGATTGCCACCGTGTATCTCGCAAACGGTTAAATTTTTGACCAAGATAAATTGCGTTAGATCGTTGTATTTTGGCCCAAGGAGTCTATGGCAGCATTTTGTACAAACCTTTTCTAATACTAACTAACCTGTACTTTGATTGTACCTTAAAACTTTTATTTACCAGATTATTTAGGTATTAAAAGGAATTCATTTAATTTTCAGTTGGTCTTAAAAAACATTCATTCATATTACATTCATTTCATATGTAGTAAATAAATACTTTTCAAAAGAATTATACCCCAATTCCATTTCCAGTACACATAGAGGCACTTTATTAAAGTAGACGATTAAAGTTTATTTTTTTATACACGGCACTGCAAACAAGAGTAAATGCGGAGAAGCGGGGCGGCAATTAGTGTCGACGGCGTCCGCCCGACCGTGAAATGCGATCGCGGGCATTTTTCCGAGCGCTGCTCTTCGAAAATCCCCGGCACGACTCTGAAATTGCGCCCAAGAGCCGAGATAGGACTTTTTTCTTCTGCAGCAAGCGGTCCATGGGAAACTTATGCGTGCATTGGGAATGACGATAAAATTGCTAGATTAAACTACTTTAGTTTGGTTTCAATATTTACATTGCTTTTCTATTATATATGTTCTTTTTTTTAATTTCATCCAGGGTTAATTTATATTAAGAGGGTTACGACATAGCCGCCATATTGGTCGCCATTTTTTTGACGTTCCTTTTCACCCATTTTTTTAATGGGGTAAGCGTCAACACCAAAGCTCTCTTAAACCGATTTTTGGGTCTGACTTCTACATGGTAAATTTAAGTTTCTTCTACGCTAAAACTAAGCAATATATACAGGGTGTTTAAAAAAATGCGAAAAATTTTAAAAGATGATTCCTTGTTTAAAATAAAGGGTAGTTTGCTTTATAAACATAGGGTCAAAACTCAACCATTAGGGAGATATCGCGAAAAAAATTAACAAAGAAATCTCTTTATATTGTTGTCTAAAAACAAAATTAGCATTGTATTTAAACTACCCAGCTATGTTGAATAATGACATATTACAAATGCCTTCATAGGTGACAGCAGAAAAATTATTTTATTATTATTATTATGATTTTTACATTTTATTTTTTTTATTTAAAATTGCAAAGTCTACCAGTCTACCCAAATTTATATTTTGGAGGTCATTGCGTAAGTGTTTCTTTAAATTTAGTTAGCAGGAACGATAGGGGTTCCTTTTCCTACTTCTATTAATTCTAAAAAAAGGCAAAAATATTTAAAGAGTGTATTTTAATTATAGTGATCTTTTCGCAAAGTTTCATTATTCTAGCGCTTTTCGTTTTTAATATCAAAATTAAAACGTTATTTTTTTGCTATTTTTGAACCGCAAAATCTCCCTAATGGTTGATTTTAACCATATGTTTATAAAGCAAACTACCAATTATTTTAAACAAGGAATTACCTTAAAAAATTTGCGCATTTGTTTAGAAACACCCTGTACATATATATTGTTTATTAGAGTTCGCTTTTGTAGAAATTAAAGCATTTTTTTTCAAGAATCAATGATTTTTATACAGGGTGTAGTTTAGTAGTAGCTGGCAAAAACACAGAATATAATTTCTAGTCTTATTTTAGAAAGAAAAATTCCTATGATCAAATGTCCTAAAACTCTTAACTTTTAAGCTTTTTAATGTAAAAGATTTTTAATATTTCTACCAGTGGCGTCCGAACGGGATTTATACTGGAGATTTTTCAAAAAATATAAGTACGGCACTGGTTTTAAAAAATAAAAATTATTTTAAAAATCTTTTCCCCAATGCATCATTTTTGCGTCAAAAAATTAAAATCGTTCTCAGGCATACGTGTTATAACGAAATTATTTTAAACCAGTATAATCTTTTTAGTTTTTTTCACGCAAAAACGGCGAATCGAAGGAAAAAAGTCCAGAGGTCAAATTTGTTGTAAAATAAAAAATGGTGATTTAAAAATGATTTTTGTTTTTGGAATGAGCAATGGCGTATCATATTTTCTTTTTTTTAAGTTTGTATAAGCTCTCTTATATAAAATATACTTATTAACGAAAATCAAATAAATCAAACTTTAAGAATTCAAAATAAAACTTTAGGTCTTTTTAATGTCTAAAATCAGAATGTAAACATAATTGGCGTTAAGCCAGATAGTCCAAAATGTAGTAGTTGTAAATGTTTGGTATGACACTTTTTGACATTCGGTAAATTAACGATGCTAGGACGTCTCAAAGATGGCCGCCGGGCGAAAATTGTAATTAACCATTCTAGTCTAGTATTATGTGTAAGGAATAAAAGTATCATACAAATTTTAATGCAGCATAATGACAGGATTATCGTGTGTAATTATTACTTTATTAATTTTACAAATTATAAGGTTAGATAAAATTTTGTTTTATTATTTTTACAAAAAAAAATAAATAAATTTTACCCAAAAATTAAAAAATAATGTTACTTTCCTCCTCGTATACTACGGCAAAAAATTAATATTTGTTGATTGCATTTTGGGTTTGGGACTATGCAGAACTTTTCATAAAGAATTTTTTTTCGTAAAATTAATAATAAAAATGTTTCCATATGGTGCAAATTTAAATAAACACTCTGTATATAAAAAAACTACTTCTCTTTTTTATCACATTAATCTTGGCTCTATGCTAATTCAAAATTTGCATGATAGTTTTCCTCATAAAACTAGACTTTTGAATGGTCATTTATTTTATTCTGAAAGCAAGACCGCCAAGTACACAAAAAATGATAAAGTAAACAAACCTTTTCGAAGGCACATAGCGCCTGATTTCATACTTTTTAAATAAATAGAAAAAAACACTGCTAAAACACGTGTCACGTACTTAAAAACATCCTCTTATTTCGCCTCTGTGCTGCCATAAAACCGGTGGCACGTGGCGTGGAACTAGAAACAAGTCGAGTTAAATATTTTTTGCTGCAATAAATTATTGTTTACAAAAGGGGTTTATTTACTTTATCATTTTTCATGTACTTTGCTGTACTACTTTCAAAATGAATTAAATGTGGACCCATCTTTACGATTCTCACCCGGCGGCAATCTTTGTGACGTCCTTGCGTCGTTAAGCTACCGAATTTTTAAAAGTGTCATACCAAACATTTACTACTACCTTTATGACGAATCTAAATATGACGGTTTCACTCACTCCCAAGACCGCACATGCCCTCTGGCTCAACGCCTATAAGGTCAAAAAACATAAAACAGCCTAAGAGTAAAGTACCCTTATTTCTAAAAATACAAAAAAGTGTTTTAGAATTAAAAGCTTCGCATAAACACGGTCAAAATGACTGGTAGTCTGTGGTTACCTTCCAGAAACGGCACCTTTGTGGTGAGGGGTTAAAGTAGGTACAACAAATTTGTTTTAATTTATCTTAATGTGTTTAAAAGTAATTTAGTTGTAACCGATTTAAAGAAATTTTAAACCAAAATAATTTAAAACTGTACCATACAGAGTTAATGCATTTGCATTTGTGAAGAATAACATTTTCTGACAAATTGCAAATAAAAATGTTCCCCACTTTATGGACCATACTGTATATTTCTTAACACTGATGTGACCGGGTCAAATGGATAATATTCTATTTTAACGACCCCAAAAACATACAGCAATCGTTACCAGAGCCCCAGATCAAAACATTTTTTTTGTGTGGCTGTGATAATAAATTACTTTAACCTAAGATATAAGGTCCGCACCAAATACAGACGAGATAATAACACTTTGATAAAAAATATTTGTGTTTTGAAATTTGCGAAAAAAGGCTATTTTTTGAAAAGCTCCTCCTCCCTCAGCGCAGAGAATCAAAGGTTCAAAATAGCTACAAATAAATAGAGATAGAGGAAACCTTAATGCGTTCTTTTACTTTTTTGTGGATGTGTGTGTCAAATTGGATCGTTAAATCACCAATTTCGTATAAATATTTTCTTTTTGTTATAGTTAAAGCATTTAAAAGTATTGCATAAAAAATTGTAATGTGATTCATATTCAACGGGCGTTTTTTAAAACATTTAGATACTTTTGAAAAATTTGGGATTTACCAATCAAATTTCTTTATACAGATCAATACTAATAAAGGATTTGCTTTTAAAACTAAAATAAAAATTGAAAATTCTCGTTACGCCCTACTCTTTTCTGTTACTTACCTTTCCTGCCGTCCCCGATGTCAACTGAAAAAAAAATTGAATTGTCCATGTGGGCAGCGGTATTCCGTCAGCGTGTTCTGTCCACCGGAGCCAATGATTTGAAAAATAAAGCGGATAGCTAATAGAAAATGTTCCCCATATATTTTCAATAGACCTGCGCACGAATTTTTGACCCCACACTGGGAGAGTTGCTGTACACCTTTGCACATGCGCAGTTCTCATAAAAGTTAGTGTTTTTCAATTATTTATTTATTTATTTTATTTATTTATCATAATTACACATTACAGAGTAAAAACTCCAATTAGTGTTAAATAGTACAAACTACAGAGCCTAAATAACCAATCCAATATTGTGTTGGCAACATTGACAAAATTTGCAGTATTTTAATAAATATAGTGGTTGGAACACTGAAAATGTTTACCTACATAGCAACAGGGCCACACTCATGATAATTTGGGATTTTCCGATTGTAAACGCCAGGTAAAATTGACGCCGTCAGCCGCCCAAAAACCAACCTCTCATCTACGGTCGACCGTTATTAGTCATTTGGTATTCTCGCTAAGCACAAATGAAAGGACATTTGTGCTTAGCGAGTCTTCGTGTTTTTCAGTGGTGTTTTTAACTTTTGTTTATTTTAGTTTTGATAAACCAAAACTAAATAATGAGTTATTGTATAGTGTTGTTTTGCAGAAATTGGAAGGTTTTTCTTGTGGTTTTGATTGCAAATATGGGGTCAGTCAAAAATTTTCAGCATAAAATTTTCTAAGATCACGAACGTTTACAAACGACCAGAGGCAAAGGTGATAACTTGGTCAAGTCAAATGAGGCAACGGCGTTTACAAATGGCACAACACGCCAAGTTTAACTGAACGAAAACTGCTACGGCAGCGAAAGTCAAATAACAGTGTATAAATTGAGTCCTCAAACTAGTTACACCAAAATTAATTGGTTTTATGATAAAATAAATCAAATACCAATTGATTTAGTTTTGTTGTGTCAAAGTAGTTTTAAGAAGAAAGATAATAACGCAAAAAATATCGTGCAGTTTTAAGGTTTAGTCAAAGAGGGTCCAGCAAAAAACAAAATTCAAGTTGAGATTAGTGCTTCAATCCACTCTCGTATACTAAATTATACAAGACAAAAAAAGTACCCAATATCTAAACCGGTTTAATTTTTAGGGACTTCTATGGAAGACGAGTACAAACTTAAAATAAAATATTTAAATATGTGTATATATCCAAGAAACAAAATTAGGTAATTGTCTAGAAAGTTGCGGCCACTCCGATTTCGACGAAATTTGCTATACCTTGGTTTTTGGGGCGCTGATCACGAATCTATTTTTTTTTCGGAAACGGTTCGATCTTGAGATATTCGTCATCATGGCCAAACTGTTCTTATTTTTACTATAATTCCCTTTTTTTGCACTAAGTTACTGATGTAACACTAAATTAGCACACAATATTTTATTTAACTATAAAAACCCTTTTTAAAACATGTTTTTCTTATTGGTTTTTAGCCTTTCTTTATTAATATAAAAAGTTTGCTTTAAATCAAGTCGCCATGTCTGAAACCATTATACACATAGGTGTATGCATGGTTGTAGCGTTTTAGGGGTAAAAGATTTGGAATTTAATGAAAAAAACGTGTAAAATAACTATAAAAAAGTTTTTTTTTTAAAGATGTTTATATAATATTGTGTGCCTGTTAGGTGTTATATCAAGAATTTTGTGCAAAAGAAGGCGGAATAGAGTGAAACTAAGAATTGAATTTCAACTTTGATGATGAATATCTCGAGAACAAAACGTTTCCAAAAAAAAGTCGTGATTAGCGCCCCAAAAACCCTAGTTTACCAAATTTCCAACCCGGTCCTGTTGTTTGTTTACCGCTAGTCTGAAAATTTTTAGTGCGCATGCCCACAAGTGTACTGCGCAGTGCCCACGTAGGGGTTATTGTCATTTTTGCTGTATTTATCCTTATTATTTTTCAGACCATTGGCCGGAGCAGAGAAACCCCGTCGCAAGGAAAATATATCTTATGCTGCGTCCAGAATTGCATCAATTTGCCGCGCCAAATAGCGCGCCACATAGCCCTACATAGCCCCACATAGCGCTGACGTTGACGAAATTCACGTTGTTCCAAGGGCTTGGGGAATGATTCTGCGGTGATTCAGAGCTTGTCGATTTTTTGCAACAAAGGAGCGCGCAAATAGGTTGGTTTGTTTGGACGGATGTTTGGCGAATTGTTGCAAGTCTGGACACAGCTTTAAGCAGTATAGAAGTAAACACTTTCTGTCATACCCTAAGCCCTTCCTTAAGAATTGCTTACAAATGAACTTTGTCACTTATTTAAATTAGGACATCTTTAGAAAAAGATAACCAAATAATTTAGACATTTTTATATAAAGGTTACTAAAATATTTTTCTTAAAACATTAAATGATTTATAGTGTATAAAAAAAACATTTACAATTACTTTTAGAATGAAAGGTAAAAATCAGCAATTCTAAATTACCCGTTGTCAAGTACAGTGGATTTGATTTGTCGTGATGACTTGCACTTGCAAAAAACTCTGAAATAAAAGAACTGCAGAAACAATTGACTCAGACTTCATTGAGATTTTATGCATTGGTTTTACCGTCTGCTCACTAGACCAAGGTGTTGCGCTCGAATAATAATTATTTGACCAGTTTATTAGAATTGTATAAAAACGCAGTGAAGATTTCGAAATTTTGTGCCCAAATTAAGTAGAATATACAGGACATATACTAGTAAATGTTACATTGAAAAAGCACACATTCCTTATGCCAAAATATTAGAATTTAACCAAGTATGCCTACGTGTCAAAGTAAAAATTCGATTCGAATTAAGCGATAATTTTGCACAAGTACAATTATTGATAATGTGCACTAGTGCAGGTTATTGCTCTTTATTATAAAATTTAAAATTAGTAATTTAAAACGTTTATTATATATTAACTTTTTGATTATTAAAATTGATACAATCTACAGGGTAATAATTTTTAAGTCAGCACTATTGCCAACTTCTTTATTATTGGAGATACGAAGTCGGTTAAATAAGTAAAGTTGTAGTATTTTTTCCTGCTTGCTGCCAACAAAAATCAATTGATTGTCAAGTTGTCAATTTATTGCAAAAACTATATATATTTTTTTATATTTATTATTTTTTTATGCAGGAAGCCATTTGAAAGATCTATTAACAAGCATAAAAAAATCCTTATGTGTTATATCCAATTTTTAATAGTTTCGGAAATAAGGCCATCCCCGAAAATTTGATAGTTAACTGGCATTTTTAAAATAGAACACCCTGTATATTGCATTAGCAATTAATACATATTTTAATAAGCTTTAAGAAAATAACACATTTGATATGTCTATCTCTTATAGTTTTGAAAATATGTCAATACAAGTCTAAAAATGGTAGAAAAAATACTATAATACAGCGTTTCTACTTAAGTTTGCACCATATTGAACACTTTTTTATTATTAATTTTCCGAAAAAAATCGCTTTAAAAAAGTTCTGCAGGGTGTAAAACCTAAAATACAATCAGCAGATATTAATTTTTTGTCGCGGTATACGAGGTATATCAAAAAATATTAATTTTTCTCAAGAGAAAAGTACCCTTGTTTTTTTGTTGGCAGCAGGTTAATCACCGGTAAAAATACTACAACTTTATCAATTCAACCGACTTCGTATCTCCAATAATAATAATAATAAAAAAGTTAGCAATAGTGCCGACCTAAAAATGACCACCCTGTACAGTGCAATTGGGTAGTAGAAAGCTTTTTGTGGTTTATGCAATCTTCTTACAAAAATAACTTGTGCATTGAAAATTCTAGGTAATTTTAAACAAATACGCATTCATGCAATCTCGAGGAGGCAAACTTTTACCAGCTCCAAATTGCATTTATAAATGTTTTCCTAAAATTACCATCAATAATTTTCAATGCACTTGTTATACCCTAAATGAGAATCTTTGATATTAGTAATTTAAGTTGACAGTGTTTTGACGTTGATTGTTTTATAACAAAAAAAAACAAACATTATAAAACATATTATGACACTTTAAATAGACTTTTAAATAAATAATTCTAAATAAAAAATCAGGTTCCATTATATGAAAAATTGTTATTTTTATGTCAAGTGTAAGTTCTTTGTTTTAATCGAATCACTTTTTAAATATATTTCCAGATTATAAAGAGAAGTACCGGGTAACAATGAATGTATTAGACAAAAAGTATAAAACATGAAAATGAGACTTGGTTACTTCCAGATTAGGCGGAAATGGCTATAAATTTAGATTTTTATACACTGTTTATATTTTATCATTTTTGACTTTCTGGGATAATTTAAAATCAGAATATTTTAAAAAGTTTTTATGCCTACTTGATTTTTTGAGAGCCATTTTTAATATCTCATACCTACATTTGTGACATGTCAACATTTCTGATTTAAATACTCACCTACGTTCTTTGTTGTTGCTTTACTAGCCCATATACTGTTAGCTATTGCTTATACTGTATGAAGGCTATTTTAGGTGTCAGAATACAAAAAAGTTACACATGAATAAAGCTTTTACAAAATAAAGTGCTTTTGTTAAATAATAGTTCTTAAAAGTATGTTTTTAGATCCATGTTAAAACTTACCCACTTTTGATGTTTTTGGCGTTGACACACACTGTATAAGCGTTTTTATTTTTTTTTCTGAAACTAAATGTAACAGCTGTTAAATATACAAATTTGTTGCATATAGGTATATTAGGCTTTACATATTTTAAATAATCACCATTCACTTGATTTGTATTAAACATGTATGTATTTAATAAAAAAATAAATAATATGTTTAAAAATAAATAACAGTTTACATGGATGATGTCATTTCTGCAATTGGTTTGATAATGTTTGGAATAAATACAATATCATAAAGAAATAATTTTAAAAACTACACTTTCTTTCGATTAACACAATAATTTTAAAAAAGGCACTGGCTAAACAATCGCCGGCGGTTTTGCTCAATTATAAGAGGAAATCCGCCCGCCGTACGAGGGTTTTTATAATCACGTATATAAAAACCGCTGAAAATTATAACTAATTTGTTATTACCGGCGGTTTTTACTTATTTTATCGATAGAAGCCGCCGTCAGGCGGTATGCTTATGAAAACAATTAAAAACCGTCAAAAAATAGTTCAAGTTAATGTAACCTTAATAATTATCTATTTTGCGTGTATTTATCTACCGGTTCGTGGCTGAATTGTAAGTTTATCAAGGGCCACAAAGAGTGCTCTAATCTGCTATGTACCTACTCTTTTGCAATTTACCGCTGTAACGAGTGCGCCGATTTAAGCAGAACGATATCAGGAGCTGCCGGCCCACCGCTTCCGTCTTTTGTTGGATCCCACCTCGAATATTTACTATACTTTAAATTCCCTATTATAGGCGAGTTGGTTTTTACGTCTGTACATCAAAATAAGACTTTAATAAGTAAATGGTATGGAAAGGCAAGAGATTTCGCATATCTCTCTCTTTAGGGTTACTTTCTATTTGTGGTATTGCATCTAGGTGGCTATGATCCTTAATTTATGACGGCATTTTTAATTTGATCGCAAATAAATTGAAACTGTTAGATTTGTCCAAAAATTTCTTTTTCGTAAAGTGCTTGTCTAAAAAGGGTCTCCGTTTAAAAAACAATAGTTAAAATTAAAACTTTCAATTTGCCAAATTATTTTATTCCTATCTTTTATATTAGACTAGTGTTTTTGCGATTAAATTTTTTTAACATCACCTAGGTTCACTAGATAACTTTGGTCCAATCATGGCCAAATAGATACAATAACAACAATGGCTCTAAAAAATCAAGTACATGGGCTTAAAATAATAAATTATATACAAGGTGTTTTATTTATTAATTAACACTGGGTAAACCGGGTTAACTGAAAGTGACTGGAAAGTGATAAATGAACTCTCCTCTGCACATATCATTAACCTAGGGTGCGTTCCACTAAGCGCTCACAACGCTCACGCTCACGACCGCAGTTTTTCCTATTCCACTTAATTGCGAACGTTATTGTCGTAACCCCAATATTAATGAGAGAAATTTAAAATATTCCTTATGGTTTTTTAATAAGAAACATAAAATTCTAAATTTTTAAACGTCAGATGACTTTATTTTCATTTATAAAGTCAGGTTATGATATTGACAATCAAGAAAAAATGTATACATGTATATTTATTATATGCTGCAATTAATTTTTCTAAACTTCTTTTACAGAATTACATTTACTTGTGGACGCACAATAAGCATCCGCTGGGGAAATATCCACCTTAACTAAAATTTCTTTTTCTTTAGATCGGAAGTGGCTTGACTGATTTTCTCGACCACCCCAGCAAGCACAAAACATAACTGGGCGGTTTTGCGACATTCTCTTTATAGCAACTAAAGTACATTTTGATTTAACCAACCTGTAACATTATTTATACGTTCAGGTGGGAGGATTAATGTACCAAACATATTAATTATTTACATTTCTTTGTAACATACATATAACACACATGCAATGCTGTAATAGTAAATATCCAAAACATGTGGCAGTTTAAATATATCACCAATGTATGTTATTTACCTTCGCGCCACATCAACTAACTTTTGTAACGTAAACATTCTTTAAAGGAACTTTGTGCTGGTAGATCAACCAACTCTTAGCAAAAGAAGAACGCTGCTTTGCTCTAACATTAAATATTGGTGTCAGAAATAATAATTGTATTATATTTCCTTTGATTAAAAATAAATCGTATGTATTTACTACAATGGTTTTAAAAAATTTCCGTGGACAGCTGTTACGAAATGATTTTTATTTTAAAATTTAGGTAAGCATGTATACGAGTCCCGTCTTCGTTAATTTGGCCCGACTCATTAAAATGTACCTACCTAGTTTTGTAAATTAGGCATGGCACAGAAACATGCAAAAAAATCATTAAATTTTATGAGAATATAAAATAATTTTATTGCTTATACAGTATACTAAAAACTATGTACAGTGCAGTAGTATATTATTAAGGCAAAGTGCCTATTATTGATTAGTTTTAATTATTAAGTTTTGAAAATTGTTTTAAATATTAATAAGCCAATTTGTGTTTAGCCACGCCGCATAACAAAACCTGCCAAATCCCAACTGCCAATATTTAGCGAATATATGAAGAAAAAAGGAATAGTAGAAGTCTGGTCATTTTATTACCAAATTTAAACATAAATTGCAGGTGATAAATCAAGGTAACTTGCAAAATGGCTTAATATTATATCTTGTGTAATATAAGGTTTGTTCCAGCAGGCTGTCAGAAATGTTTGCAACCGTTCGGATTCTGCGCACGTCAAATTTGTCGTTCCAGCAGTGCCATGTTTCTAACATTATATTGTTTGTTGTTCCAGCAGTAGTTTTAAGATGTTGAAAACATATTGGAAACTAAAGGGGAGGAATGAAACCTTTGTATTTCGTGCAATTACACGAAATACAAAGGTTTCATTCCTCCCCTTACATTCTTACGTGCACACAGCCACACCCTTTTCACTTATATTGGAAACTGTTTGAAAAGTTTACAAACTTTCTTCAAACATTACTGACAAATTGTTAACATAACCTTTCTTGTATTGACATATAAGCAGTATGCACGTTTTGTTTATTTTTTGTTCCAGCAGAAAACTGTTGCCAACATTTCTGACTAATGTTTGTAATTTCTGCGTTTTACGATTGTTGCTAACATGTTTCCAACATTCTGCTGGAACAAACCTATATATTCTTTATAAAACCAAAATATTGTAGAAGTGGAGGTAAGTATGGTAGTATAAGAATTTAAACCTTTTTTTCAAGCCCAATAAAGTAAGAAAGGTAAGGTTATAGTAAGATACTAAAAAAATTATTTCATAAGTTTAAATTTTGTTTATATTTTTTTATCAAAATTTAGGTGCATTAGGCAGATTCTAAAATTTTATAAAAAAAGTTGTAATTTTTTGAATATCTTTTTAAAAAGTGAATTAGTTGTTAAAAAATATATAGGACTATAATAATCCTTTACTAATAGTACTTTCTTGGACTTGTCTGTATTTGTAATTTGTTAACATTTTGGTAATATGTATCTTCGTGTATTATAAGGTAACTAATCATTGCTCGCTTAATATTAGTTTGAGATACATACTAACCAACCTGTAAACAAATTATAAATATTGACAATTGGGTGTAGGACTTGCAATTAAGTTATTTTTTTCCATAATCCAAGCAGGATACAAAAAGAAATAAAAAGACAAAAAAGGTATATTTTTATTTGCTTTAATCGAAGGAAAAATTAAACAAAGGCAATCGCGTTCAATATTTGTTAAAAAAAATAACTACAGGAAATACGTCAAATTCCAATCATAACCAAAGTCAAATTTTCTTCTTAACGTATTCGTCGAAGTGGTTTAAACCGTATTCAAAAATGACGATATAAACATAAGAATTAAGAAAATGAAAACCCTTGCGTCAAAGCGCAATAAGCTTTTAGGTTATGATTATGATTTTAATTTTTTAGGGTTAATATGAACTTTACACCGAACATAAAACTTTACAAAGTTTTTAATGAGTTCAATGTTAATTAAATGAGTTGAATACTTTTTTTACAACTTTGTAGCCCTCTGCTTTCTTTACATCACTCTTAAATTGTCAGATTTGAGAAATATTTACTGTTTAGCATGTAAATAACTTCTATCCGACGTGGTCGAAAATTTCTGATGGATATATTTTTGCTTTTTTACGATCGGCCCTGTATACGGGGCTCATATTTGGTGGAAGTACTTAACCTGATACAAGGTATCTTCTGACATGTAAGTCTGCCGCGCTGTAGTAAAATTTCGAAATCCCCTCTTGGGCTTCCCTACCATAATTGATCATTGCGATGTAAACTAGGCTAATAACATATAATCGTTTTGATAAATTACATTGCCTTCCTTTTGTTTTATTTTAGGTTTTTCAAATTATTATCTAAAAAACTTGTTGCAAAACAATGACTAATGTCGGGTGCAAAGTTGTGTAATACATTCTCTAACTTTGCTATCAACGCATTTAACAAAAAAAGGACCCAGTAGTTTAGGAGATATTAGGTAAACACTTAAATATATTTAACCCACTAAATTTGTATTATTTTCTAAGTAATATTAGAAGTATGTTAGAGTAGGTTGTTTATTTTCATTGCCACTCTCGATACCAATAAAGATAACGGTTTTGGGATTAAGATAAGACTTCTAGGATTTTAAAGCTTACCGTAAAATTTGTGTTCTTTTAATGCTTCTGTATTTTTCAAAGCATTTCAGTAATAAAATATACAGAATTATGCAGTTAATTATACATATAGGCACTGCGTGAAAAAATACATTCTAACGCGAATACCTGCATGTAAACATGGGTGACTAACAATGCTTGTTTTTGTTATTGCATCACTGGCCGATATACCATTAACTATTGCATATACAGTATATTAATGTGACAAAAAGTGTCAAGAGCTTTGCCAAGAGGGTGAAGAGCCCCCACGACATCAGAAAGTGTCTTTGGTACACTTAGCTATCTAAGAATCAATAACGGGATTGTGCTCATGGGCGACCGACGACGGTTGAAAAAATAATGAATAAAATCTTAGTTAAAATACCTAAAAGTTGGATAAAATAAGAGTAATATCCACAAAGTGTTTAAAAAGAGATTTAATTTAAGTCCATGTGCAAAATTTTAATTAAAAAATCATAAAAAAATAAAAAAGATCTTTTTTTAATTTAAACCAAACATCTTAAATTTAAAAATGGGTTTGCTCACTACAAAGTTAATAACCTATTTAATTAATTTTAATTTATGTATTTTCTTTTGCATTTAAAGTACAAATTGTGATATATATACAGGGTGGTGCCTTTTCGTTGATCTGCCAGTATATAGCGAAAACTAAAAGAGATAGAACAAATCTGATTGATAAATTTCGATTTCAATTCTTGAAGCAAATTCAGTGGTAAAAGTTAAGTAACTTGATCGGTTTTAAAGACACCAAGTGTTTTTAAAATTTTGTCAAGGCAGGCACTTATAACTCGCTTGATGTTAGAAATAAAAATAAATGTAAAAAGAAAAGATTTAGGGATTTTTTACGTAGAAATCAGTTGAGTACCTATACTTTTTGCGTTAAATTTTATTTTAAAGTTATAATACAAAGTTGGTTATTTTTAAATGTAACACTCTGTACATTTTATCACCAACAAAAAGTCTCTTTAAAAGCCGTTAAAAAATACCGCATTTAATATATTTAATTTGTCCTAGTTTAGAAAATATAGCCATTGTCAGAAGTTAAATAATAAAATGTTTAAATAAAATACTTTGTATGTTTTATCACCAATAAAAATATATTTTAAAGACCTTTAGGAATTTACCACATTTAATATCAATTTTTTAACAGTTTCAGAAATATGAGCTTTCAAGTCTTCGTGCATATATCTAGTATTTTTAGATATATATGGTCATATTTTTAAAACTATAAAAGATAAGTACATTAAATATAGTATTTTGTTTAACCTCTTTAAAGTAGCTTTGCAACGATAATATAATATACCCAAATTTATGTTGTAACTATAAATTAAAAACCAATGGAAAAAAATATAGGTACGCCATTTAATTCACCGTAAAAATCCTTATACCTTTTCTATTTAGATATGTTTTCTATCTTTAATATCAAGGGAGTAACAAGTGCCTGGCCAATTTATTAAAATTTTAAAAACACTCTGTATCTCCAAAACGAATCAAGTTATGTATATAATGACGTATATGACTTTTACCACTAAATTTATTTTTAAAAATAAAATCGAGATTGCGCAATCGGATTTGTCCTATCTTAATTAGTTTTTGCTATACTCTGCAAGGTCAACCAAAAGGCGCCACCCTGCATATATATATAAATTTTTTTAATTTTAAAAAATACTTTTTCTAAATATTTTTATTAGATGTCAGCTTACTTTAGCAGTTTTAGGAATATTTTTATTTATAACTTAATCATAAAAATATGTATATAGTATGACTTACAGCACTCGCCTGCGGTTTGTGTTGCAAAAGTCATCATACTAGTGAAAAATGAGTATTTCGTGCTAGTTCCATACTATACTTTTTCTACGTCTACTGATATACCAGAATAGCAATTTTTTTTTAACAAATTAAGTATCAAAAAAAGAGTACAAAAGTTTCAATGATCCCGAATTGTGACAAATTTTTTTGATATACATATAATTATTTGTTTGCTGTTGATATCGTATTTTTAAATATTTTGTAATATTTAAATATTTATTGAATAAATGAAATAAACATAAGAAAGAGTTAGTCTACAGTTTGTGCTAAGTGTTTTGATGGTTCGTATTATGGATTTAGTTAAAAATTGTATTCTATTCTATTTTTTGTTCTTGGCTTTGGTCCCTTCAGGTTCAATTCGCCAGCTCTCCCCTTTCGGACCATGCTTTCCATGCCTTCGTCGGTGGAAAATCTAGAAAATCAAGCTCGTAGCTCCCAGAAATTCCAAAAAAATTAGATTTTCTATAAATCGATTCGATGCATAAAAAAATCAAGACCAAACCAAGAGCTGCTACTGGTAGTGTGCATAACGTGTCACTGTCACTACTGACACTCTCCCCAGAGGGCGCCCCCGTCCTCGGCCGTTACGAAAACACGTGCTTACCACTACGTAGAAAAATCAAGCTATAGGAATCTTCACTGACAGCGCTTGGCTCCCGAAGATTAATTTGGCGTAAATCTTTTGCTAATCTTCAGGGGTAAAACAAAACGGCCGTACAACTACTTTAGTCGCCACCCCGGGAAAGCTATGTAGCCCTTCTACGAGAGTCCGCACTGTTTGGAGGTCAAGGAAAAAGTTCGGTTAAAAATCTCAGTTCAAGTACAAGAGCTTACGGTTTTGTGACTATATATGAAAAAACTGGCTGACCCGTACTCACTTCGTTGGGCGTTAATTATATTTTTCTCCGAACTTTTTGTTCAATCATAATACAATATTATATTAAAAGAAGAGTTTCGGACTTCCATTGTCTTTATTTTACTTATTTACACATTTCGGGCAGTACTATCGCTGACTATTTTTAAGTGTAAACGGATACAGATTGTGAAGAAAAATACTAGTATTATTGTAAAAAAGCGTCGGGTGCTCGATATACAAAAAATAATGCACAAAGCTCCCACGCTTTTTTACAATAATACTAGTTGTTCATTATTGTTTTAAGATTATTTTAAAAATTTAATTAAAATTTAGGCCCACAAGGTTGTGTAAATAAATAAAATAAAAGAAATGGAAGTCCGAAACTCCTCTATTGATATTAATAATGAAACATTGTCTACAACCTTCAGACATAATAAAATATTATAGGTTATATTTTATTCCTGAATGGTGTAGCTTTCTGATTGTAAAAGAATTTTTATGATCGGTTCAGTATTTCCAAAAATTAGCTCTTACAAACAAACAATCAAAGTTACAAAGTTTCCTCCTTATTTATAATATTATATAAATGAATATCGAAAAAAAAGCTACATAAAATAAGTAAACTTGTTGCTGTTTTTAATCTATTTTTATAAAAACAAAAAAGAAATATGCATCTGCAGAGCACAGATGCCTATACACGCAGTTACAAACTTTAGATTGATATACATATTTTATTTTTCCGAAATGTTTGTTTAATTATTATAAAATATAGCCCACAGCACTTCTGAATACTAAAGTTTTTTAATTGTAAAAGAGTTTTGCGATCGGTTTTTCCGAAGACTAGCCCTTACAAAATTATAGTTTATCGAAAATAGCCGACCCGTGTCCACTTCGTTGGGCTTTAATACTATCTAAACTTTTGTCTAATCATAATGAAATATAGCCTATAAACACCCCTAGATAGTGTAGTTTTAATATTTTTAAGGATTTTTTATGATCGATTTAGTATGTTCGAATATTAGCGGTCACAAACAATCAAATTTACAAAATTTGCCTCTTTATATTATAAGTATTATAGGGTTAGTAGAAAAAACCGAAATGGTGGATTATTTCAGCAACCATTAAATCTAAATAAACCAAATCTTGGGCAAAGGGGTAACTAGGTATAAAGAATTCAAAATATATATTTGCTTGGTTGCCAAGTTTATAGCTTTCTCTCTAGGCTAGGGAATTATAAAATTTTAGGTAGAATACCCAATTTTTTATTATTGTAATCAATTGCTTGTATGCTTTTGCAATGCTTTTTTCTGACCTAATATTATCGTGTTTATACTCCTGTTAATTTCGGAGATTTGGCATCAAGCTTCTTTGAAAATGAATACAAAAACGAGTAGGTATGGTCAATTATCTCAAATACGATCCAACAGACATTCGTAAAAATTAGTTCAGGGGAGTAACTGGGCATTCTAAACTGTGATAATGGTGCTTTTGGGGGAGCTTGAAATAAAGCGACTTGTTTCAACTATTCAAAACTAAACTCTATTCTTAATATTAAAATAATATAATTACATTGGCAGAAAATGCTTACATACTAGAAATTACAAATTAAACATATTGCACATATTGTCCTACATATACATGTTCGGTGAACTGCTATGAACTCTAATTGGGTTAATATACAATATGTTAAAACCTCAATATTATGAATAATTATAATCCCAAGAATAATTATAATAACTTAAATTTACCCTTATTATGCTACACCTCCTAAAAAATAAAAAAACAAGAAAAAAATGTTTAACCTATTTATCATAAAACAATTTCGTTCTATTTTTATGGACTTCTACTATTTTATTACCTATCTTAATTAAAACATTAGGAGTCTTGTCTTCAAGAACAATAAATGGGCCTTTAAAAATTGGATCACTTTTATCGCCAGAATTATTTCTAAGTAAAATTTTATCTCCAACTTCGTAATTTATTAATTTAGTATTTTTTTATCGAAATAAACCTTTCTTTTCTGTTTTGAGTGTAATAAATTATTTTTAGCGTCGGACCAAGCCGTTTGTAATCGGTATTTTAACTCAGAAGGGTAATCGTCAAAATTGTAAAGTGGGTCAATTTTATTAACAATATTGGATGGTAAATTACATGTTTTCCCAAACACTAATTCATAAGGTGTATATTTTGTTTCAGTGTGTACACTATTATTGTATGAAAAACACCAAAATTGAAGCCACGAGCTCCAAGATTCTGAATTTTTAGCTGTTTGTATTCGCAAATATGCGTTTAGATGTTTGTGAGAGTTTTTGAGAGATCCCAAAGTTTCGTGATGATATGCCGTAGAAGACAGTTGTTTAATTTTCAAAATTTTACACGTTTCTTTTAAAGTTGAGCACACAAATTCAGTACCTTGGTCAGAAACTATACGTTTTGGAATACCATATCTCAAGATAAAATTATTAACAAAACTTCTTGCTAAACTTGTTGATTCCTTTGTTTTTAAGGGATAACACTCCACAAACTTTGAAAGTTCACATTGTAACGTTAAGACATACTTATTACCTTCATTATCCTCTTTTAAAGGACCAACTATATCTAAATAAATGGTTTGAAATGCTGAAGATGCCGTTGTCGTGACTGACATTGGTTGAATATTAGGCCTAGAGTGTTTAAAACGTTGACAGTCATTACAACGCCTAACGAAATCTTCAACATCCCTATGTAAAGTAGACCAAAAATAATATCGTTTAATATTATTATACATTCTATTCATTCCAGCATGACCTCCGGTCGGCAGGATATGAAAATCATTAAGCACTATTTTCTTTTTCTCTAAGTCAGTTATTTTCTGGACGTCCTTAATTATACATATTTTAAAACATTGTTTTTTCACTTCTAATATATTATCCATTATATTCTTTATTAATTGCGCATTTTCTTTATTTTTTATAATAACTAATTCCGGAATATTATATTTTTTGCATATTGCATTTAGATCTCTCAACGATGTATCTTGTACGAGCGCCGATCGAGAATCTAAACTATGCTTTATATAAATTATTTTTTCTTTTTCAATAAATATAAAGTTGCCTAATTGCAAATCAATTGCTTGTTCCTTTATGAATTTTTCAAAATCTTCGCCTAAAAGAGAACTTAATTCATAAGAGTCTTTTGGACGTTTTAATAGTTCTACAACTCCAGGGTGATCAAGCCTGTCGTTAAAAGAATTATCAAAATCGACCTTATTCTCAGTCTGATTTAGAGTTCTACTTTGTTGTCGAGTTATGGCAAACATTGTCTGCTCGACTGTTTTTGACATATTTTTTAATTCTTCACACGAAAGTTCTATTCGCGATAGTGCATCAGCAGCTACGTTACTCTTACCTTTTATATATTTTATATCAAAGTCATATTCCTCGATAAGTAACCTAAACTTTGTGAGTCTACTGGATGGATTAGCCATACCAAACAGATATACTAAAGGACGATGATCTGTATAAATAACAAATTTCCTACCGTATAAATAACAAGAAAATGCTTAATTCCAAAAACTATGGCTAATAACTCTTTTTCTATTGTAGAATATAGTTTTTCGGCTTTATTTAAAACTCTACTCGCGTAAGCTATAGGCATGTCGTCATTATTCGAAAGAATCGCACCCAGGCTATGACCTGAAGCATCGGTTTTTAAAATAAAAGTATTATCTGAAGAAAAGTTAGGATATTGTAAGACAGGAGGGTTAATTAATGCTGTTTTTAATTTTTCAAAAGATTGTTGACACTCAGGAGTCCATTTAAACGGAACATTTTTTCTAGACAAATAATTTAAAGGTACCGCAATTTCAGCAAAATTTTTAATATATTTTCTATAATAATTAGCAAAGGCAACAAATCTCCTGGCACCATTTGAATCTGTGGGTACCGGATATTCCTGAACAGCTTTAATTTTTTCAGGGTCAGGTAACACCCCTTTAGAAGACACTACATGACCTAAATACAAGAGCTCTTTCTTTAAAAATTCACATTTGTTCGGGTTTAATTTTAAATTTACATCCCTTAATCGTTGTAATACCTTAACTAAATTTACATTATGTTCCATTAAATTTTTACCAAAACAAATAAGATCATCTAAGTAAACGAAACAACTATCATAATTGAGCCCAGACATTGCGATTGTCATAGCTCTAGAGAAAGCGTTAGGGCTAATTTTTAGTCCCATGGGGAGACGAGTCATTTGGTATTGTCCTTTACTGCCTACTGTAAAAGCTGTATATGGCCTACTAGATTTATCTAATTCTACCTGATAATAGCCTTGAGACAAATCTAAATGTGAAAAATAAGTAGCGCCAGATAACGAGTCAAGAATATCAGTTATACAAGGTAAAGGCCATTTTTCATCTTGTAGCTGAGAATTACAACCCCTATAATCTATAACAACTCTAAAACGTTTATTACCGTTATTATCAACTTTTTTGGAACTAACAAAAGAGGGGACGACCACTCAGATTTTGCTTCTTCAATTATGCCGTCCTGTAACATTTTATTAATTTGTTTATCTATTTCTTGTTTTTGAGAAAATGGTAACCTATATTGCTTTTTGTATACAGGAGTTGCATGTGGCTTTAAATAAATTTTTTGTTTATAAATATTAGTGGTTGTTAACGGATCGTTATCTAAAAGAAACACGTCAGAGTATTTAGCACATATTTTTTGTAAAGCAAATTTTTCTTTTTCTTGTAAGTGATTTAAATTTAATAAATTTAATAATTTTTCCACTCTATTAACGGAACAATTATCGTTAGACCCAAAATTACATACATCATAATTTTCAAGTAAATCAATTTTTGGTTTAAAATTTTTTAAAGTAACATCCTGATCGCGCACATTTAGAATTTTTACTGGTATCTTATTCGATTTAGGACTAACTATAGCACTTGCTATAAAAATACCTTCACTTGCTTCATCAGCAAAAACAACACAGTCTTTAGAATGTTCGATATTAAAATATTTAATGATTTCGGTACGTTTTGGAATTATAGTTAACATCTCCTGTTCAGTCTGCATAGGTATTGATATTTTATTGTTATTAATGTAAAATGAAAATAAAAATTGCTCAAAATCTATAGTTGCAAAATTATTAAGGAAAAATCTAGTCCTATCACACCGTGAATATTATTGTCAAACGCATCAATCAGCAAAAAGGTATGACACACTTTTGTATCATTTACATTAAAACATATGTTTGCTGAGCCTTGCGAAATAAGAGAACCAGAGATTCCGTTTATTTTAATTGTTTCTGAGAAATTAACTTGTTGATATTTATTTATATGACTTTTAAAAATTACACTTATAGTAGCACCAGTATCCAACAAAAGTTTAAGATTTTTACCGTGATAATCTACTGTTACAAAATTTAAACTACTTGATGTTGATAATCGATGGTTAGTTTTTCCTTTAGTCTCGAAAAAACAATTGACCGGTATTTAAATTTGAACTAGTACCTGCACTACTTCCTGTGTGTTGCTCTCTAGAATTATTACGATTTTGCATAAAATAACCCCGCTGGCCATTATTGTGACCAACACGGCTACCTCTGCGATTATTAAAATTTGTTCTATTTACCGAGTTTGAATTAGGAAATTGTCGATTTTGCTGACTGTTGTTAAAATTACTATTTGTGTTATTTAAATAAGAATTATTATATTTAGGAAATTTTTGAAAAGAACCCTGAAAGCTTGAGTTACCTCTAAATTTGTTTCCCTATAAGAACCCCTATTAAACTTGTTAAAATTTGGTCTCATATGAAACATTTCTCTAGAAGCACCTAAGGATATTTCTTCATCTTTAGCGCCGCTGATGGCGTCGTTTAACGTTAAATAGTTTCGGGCTTTAATAATGGTTCGCAAATCATGATTATTTAATCCGTTTGCAAAAGAATTAATTGCTATTCTTTCATTAACGGGCCTCAAAATTTTCATGTTTTGCTCATTACCTTCAGCTTGTGTCAAGGTAAGATCAACTAATAATTCCTCAAGTGACCGTCCGAATTCATCAATAGACTTTGACTTTTGTTTTTCGCTATTTAATTTAAAAGATAACGTAGCAGCTGATTTTTTTGAAATAAAATGTGTTTTTAAATCCTGAATTAATATCGCGTTAGAAGAATAAGTTTGCTTTAGTCTAATTTTCGCATTTTCTGAAAGTCGCGTTTTTAATACATAGGTTGTTAATAAACTTTTTCCGTTATCATCTAAAAGAGAATCATACATTTCAATGGCATCTATTATTTGCTTAGTAACCGTTTCACACCCATTCATTACCGGAATTAAACCTGCAGCTGTTCTTAAATCAAATTTCTCAGACATCTTAAATTCTGGTTTAGAATCTGATGATGACTCGAGCTTAAGATCTTTTTCAGATACTGAAGGGTTTAAACGTAACTTATGTAATCTTTCTTCAAGAATACTATAAATGGCATCAAAATAATTATTTATCTCTTCCACAAACAATTTAACCCTATCTACAATTTTTGGTTCATGCAGTTCACTATTAAAATTTTCCCTAATATTATTAAACTCTAATTTTAGCCTATCTAACTTTTTTAATTTTCTTTCGGTTACCTCGCTACTACTTCGGTTTTCTGCGTTGTCTTTCTTCAAATTTCTATAATTTACTTTTAGTTCTTCCAATAGATATCTGAATTCATCGCTTTGCTTTGACATCCCATATATACCATTTATTAAAATTTATTTGTCCAATTCCATACCATAATTGTCTATATTTATTTACCATTACCCTAAAAAAATTAAACCACTTCTCTGCTTCTGGATACTTCTTTGCGGATCTTCCTTTCAATTGCTTTGTTGCAGCGAATAAAAATGCACCATCCCAGCAAAATGGCACCCAACACCAGCAAAATTACTGTTAAAACGTCTTGAATGGATCCAAATTTTGTCGAGTTTGTCTGGCCTCCACTATTACCAGCTTGTGCAATTATGACTTCCTCCTTTGACGGTGCTGATCCCATTTTTTATTATTATTTTACATTTTCCATAAGTTCTTATGCAGGATCGCCATGTGATAATGGTGCTTTTGGGGAGCTTGAAATAAAGCGACTTGTTTCAACTATTCAAAACTAAACTCTATTCTTAATATTAAAATAATATAATTACATTGGCAGAAAATGCTTACATACTAGAAATTACAAATTAAACATATTGCACATATTGTCCTACATATACATGTTCGGTGAACTGCTATGAACTCTAATTGGGTTAATATACAATATGTTAAAACCTCAATATTATGAATAATTATAATCCCAAGAATAATTATAATAACTTAAATTTACCCTTATTATGCTACAAAACTCAGAAATTGTATTTTTGCAATGTTTCCAAAATTCTTAAAAAAAATCGGTTGTCTGCAAAGTCGGTTTACTGACGATAGTTAAACGTAACAACGTCGAAAGAATCATTATCTTTATCGCCGCAATTATCGTTGCTATACACAATTAACACCACATTCACTTTTCACTGCACTTCATACTTGACGAAAACATGTGTATTAATGTCTAGCAGCTGTCCACGCGGACCGCTCACTCAAGTAGGAGAGAAACAGATGTCGAACGCTGCGCTCTTGCTTGCACTTCAAGCCTTAAATTGAACGCCTCAGAGCGAGGTACCACCGCATGGTAACGCCGGGTGAGACATGTGTTTTGGTGCGAATCCATCAAATTATAAGACGTTGTTTGGAAAATTTACCATAACAAACTTAAATAACAATTTTTTGGTACACCCTGTATAATATATATTTTTTAATGTTATAATTTGGTTTGCAAATCTTTAGGCTAAAAGCCTAAATACTAACGTACCGTGGGTGTCTTAAGCGATGTAAGAGGGAGTTTGTTGACACGGGACTTAAATACTTGAAGATTTGGGGGAAGGAAAGACAGCCGCGGGCAGCAGGTTCCACAACCTAGAAACTCTAGGGATGAAAGAACGAACAAAGTGGGAAGTTTGGGGCCTGTCCAGTTGGACCGTATAGGGATGCATACGCGCGGAACCACGGGTTTCTCTGTTGGGAACCGTAAGTGGAGGAACAATACTGGACAACTCTTCAGAGCAGAAGCCATGGAAGTACCTATAAAAAGCGATAAATCCCCATAGTCCGACGATGTGCAAGAGAGGGAAGCCTTTCTGTAAGTGAAGGATCATTAATGAGACGAATAGCTCTTCTTTGAATAGAATCAAGAATGCTTAGGGTTGTGGGGGACGCCATGCCCCAGATATGAGAACAATATTCCAAGGGAGGTCGGATTTGGGACACATATAAAGTGTATAAATTAGAAGGGAAAAGATATTTTTGGCTCGAAAGAGAAATCCAAGCTTTTTTGAAGCTGCCGTGGCTATAGATACAATGTGTTTATGCCAGTTAAAGTTACTTTCAAATGTGACGCCCACAAGATTAAAGGTGTCTTTGCTCTGTAAAACTTGGCCGCTCATAAGTAGAGGATGAGTATTTGATGACTCTTTTCGCGACAAGAAACATGATTGTGTTTTGGATGCATTAAAATGGACGAGATTTTTAGCGCCCCAATCCAATATTTAATTAAGATCCTGCGAAAGAGATATCTGCATCGCTCTGCGTTTGTTTTCCAAGGCAGGTTTAGTAATGGGTTTAGGAACCTGAAAACTGGAGTGAAGGGTACTATCGTCGGCGAAACTATGAATGGAATTAGTTGTGGACGAGAGAAGGTCGTTGATGTGAAGAAGAAACAATGTTGGTGCCAGAACTGAGCCCTGAGGGACTCCAGCATTTACTTGGTGAGAGTTTGAAGAATGGCCGTCCACAATAACTGATATACGACGATCAAATAGATAACTAGAGAGCCAAGTACAGAGTTTAATTGGAAGACCATAGGAGGGAAGTTTATTAAGAAGTGCGGCATGCCAGACCTGGTCAAAAGCTTTGGATATATCAAGAGCAACGATCTGGGACTCACCTAGAAACTCAAGAGACTTATTCCAGCAGTGTGATACGAAGGAAAGAAGATCTGCTGTAGATCTTTTCTGGCGAAATCCATACTGCCTGTCATGCAAAATTTTGTGTTTTTCTAAGTACTTAAGAATTTGTTAATTAATTAGTTTTTCCATTACTTTACAAAGAACTGAGAGTTGAAATTGGTCTATAGTTAGATGGAAGAGATTTAGATCCTTTCTTGGGAATAGGTTGAACACGTGTAGCTTTCCAGCTTTCCGGAAAGATACCTGTGTTGTAAGAAATTCGAAAGAGCCGAGTTAAGATTGGTGCAAGTTCTGGAGCACATTTTTTTAAAACGATTGCTGGTATGCCATCCAGCCCAGACGATTTCTTGGTGTTAAGGGAAGAAAGGATACGCTTAATGTGTTTTACCTTAAAAATAATATCGGGCATTTTATGAGGAACTGGGGTAACCGCTGGAATTGGATGATTTACGGGAGGGTCAAGGGTTGAATTGGCAGCAAATTGTTTAGCGGTAGAAACAATTTCATCTTCCAAAGCTAGTGGCGGAAAAGAACTGGTACAAAAATTCCTACTTATGTTTTTCGCAAAGGACCAGAAAGATTTGCTGCCATTTGAGCAAAAAGAAGATGGGCACCGGTACAAACAGCAGACAAATTTAGTTGAAGACCTAAGGGAAAATTTAAGCCAAAGGATATCGGGCCTACCCGATTCAAGATTGGAAACTCGAGCACAAGCCAGATCGTTGCGGACGTAAGCACATACTCCACCATGTGGGCGGAAGGACGAAATAAGTTCGTAGCCTGGAAAGAGAAGGTGGCTGGTTGAAGATTTAGAACTTATTTGTGTTTCCGTTAGAAACAGTATGTGGGGCTTAGATGACTGAAGGTGATGGTGAACGGAGTTTATATTGATGTTAAGCCCACATATGTTTGCAAAAGAAATTAAACTTCTCGATGAAGGCCTCCCGGATGCACCCCTCGCCCGGAGATCCGAATGGAGGGGTATTTTACCTCCGGAACATTTTACTCCCGGGTGTGCCGCCATCATTTGTACATAGTTTGGGGGTTAAAAGGAAAAAAGCAAAGAGAAAGAAGGAAGAAGGAAAACTGACCCACACACCCAGAACCCGAAACGTCCGTTGAGACTTCACGGGTCCCTTAAAGGGTGGTGGGGTGGTACCTCCTCAGGCGAGGAAAGCTCCTCTACCACCTACCAACCACCTACAGATGATATAAAACCGTAGTTTAATGACTTTTAATTTTTAGGATTTTTTAAAATAACTTTTTTTTGACCCACCCTGTTTAGCGGTTATATAGTTTTTTTATAAACTATAGATACCTGTTCGTAAATCCTTTAAACAGTTTTTTTTAAATTGCAATAGTTAACTGTTTTTTGGGACACCCTGTGTAAGATTTTTTGAAATAATAATAATTGGTTTGCAAATCTTTATATTTAAGAAATTTTCTAACTCTTTAGATGATATAATTTTTTAATGTTATAATTTGGTTTGCAAATCTTTATATCTAAGAAATTTTTTAACTCTTCAGATGATATAATACCGTAGTTATAATGACTTTTAATTTTTAGGATTTTTTAAAATAACTTTTATTTGACCCACCCTGTTTAGCGGTTATACAGTTTTTTTATAAACTATAGATACCTGTTCGTAAATCCTTTAAACAGTTTTTTTTTAATTGCAATAGTTAACTGTTTTTTGGGACACTCTGTGTAAGATTTTTGAAATAATAATAATTGCTTTGCAAATCTTTATATTTAAGAAATTTTCTAACTCTTTAGATGATATAATACCGTAGTTATAATAAAAATTATTTTTAGATTTTTTTAAAATAACATCTTTTTGACCAATCCTGTTTAGCGGTTTTATACTTTTATATAAACTATAGATACCCGTGCATAATTTCTATGAAGATTTTTTTCCAATTGCCAAAGTAACGTCAATATCGTATTTTAAATATATTTTTTTAATTTCAGTTAACACTGTTTTTTGGGACACTCTGTATAATATTTTTTTTTAAATGTTAATAATTAGCTTGCAAATCTTCATGTTTGAGCAATATTGTTACTCTTTTGGCGATATAATATCGGAGTTATGATAAATATTAATTTTTAGGTTTTTTTAATATAACTCTTTTTAACCCACCCTGTATAGTGGTTTTAATTTTTTTTATAAACTATGAATACCTTTGCACAATTCCCATAAACAATTTTTTTTTAATTTTAATAGTAATGTCAAAATCAAGTTTTAAATATATTTTTTTACATTTTGGATTAACTATTTCTGGGACACTCTGTATAGGTTTTTGATATGCTTGTATAAACCTACTCATACCACGTATCTAGGGCCAAAATTTCATTTTAATACCCCAAGTAGCAAAAAATTTACAGCTAGTTAAAATTTTGATCATTTTTATTTTACTTTCCACACGCTATGTAAAGAGTGCAAAAATTATTTTTACACTTTTTTTTTTAATCATTTTAGGCGATCTATAAAATGAGAAAAATGATTTTTACAATTTGTTTCGTTTGCGAGAAACGGTACAGAAAGTAGGCGGGGAGGAAATTTTTCTGACTTTTTAAAGTTTTTTGGAAACATCTATATAGCTGTGTACCAATTTCTTACAAATTTTCTTTAATTAAAAAGTTGCAAAAATTGTCGTAGCACATAAAAAATAAAAAAATCCCTTATATTTTGGCAAGATATACATAAACATCATGTACATATATAAGATCCACAAAACACTATAAAATTATAAAATAACTTTTTAAAAGCACTGTATAAAATATATTAATAAAAAAAAACAAAAGTAGCCCAAGTATAATATCAAACAATTTAACCCTACATGCTCTGACCAGATGTACATAAAAACCCTGTACAGGGTGTCCCATTTTGGTTGTCCCTTATGGGAAACTCGGAAACCATTAGAGATATTAAAAATCTGATACCCCATCCTCGAGCTCTTTTTTGGAGAAAACATTTATGGTAAAAACAGATCATTGCTATCGCGAAGCGTTTCAGAGATACAGGGTAATTCTCGATTTTTTCACTTTTTGAAAAGGCCCTGTAGCTTTGTTGTTATTACAGATACGAGAAAACTAATTGCACATTATAAAGAAACTTTTTTCCGTAGAATCCAGTGGCGTAGCCAAAAATTTTTTTGAGCTGTCATTTTTGACATATGACCCAAACATGTTTTTTTTTTATTAGGGACACCCTATAAATGATTAGGTAATTAAATTGCTTGCTTTTTTCTGATTAAAATAATATATCATAGTAGGTGGTTTAATAAATTTTTACGTAAAATAATAGAAAAATTATGATTTTAAAGACGCATTTTTTTATTTTAAAATTTAAAAATTTCCTACCACTTTATAAATATATAAGTATGAAAATTTGGTAAATAGTATATATGAGGTAGAAGATTATTAATACGCATAATAAAATGATACACGATGTCTCAAAAAATTAAAATAATTTTTATTATTTTAAAATTTAAAAATTTCCTACAATTTTATTTATGAAAATAAAGGGATGAAATTTTGGTATTTGATAAATGTGATGGTGAGAAATATTATTATACATAAAAAATGATACAGGGTGTCTCAAAAATTAAAATGATTTTGTTTTATTTTTAACTTTAAAAATTTCCTACAATCTTATTTATGAATATATAAAGATGAAATTATGGTGGATAATATATATGATAAGAAAGAATATTATTATTATATATATAAATGATACAGTGTGTCCCAAAAATTAAAAATAATTATTTTTATGTTATTTAAAAATTCATAGCGTCCTTATTTATGAATTTGAAGCAAAAAAATTTTGGTACTGTATTAGTATGATAATGTTGTATAAAAAAATAAAAATCAAAGTTATACAGGGTGTGTCAAAAATTTTTCGATTTCTTTTTTTTTTTGGACTTTAAATTTTTTTTGTTTTTTTTTGCTCTAGTGGTAAAGTTGACATGGAGAATTCATAAAAAATAAAAAAATAAAAAAAACTTGATAAATTATTATGTTCAATTAATATAACTTGTTTATTATTGTTGTTGTAAACTAATTTTATGTTTTTTTTTTTCTACGGAAATGTCTCCTGAGCTAAGGGATGACAGATTTCTTTTAAACCAAAAATATAAAACAATTTAAAAAACAGATAGAAGCCGCAATGCGTCTTTAAAATCATAATTTTTCCAATATTTGACGTAAAAATTTATTAAACCACCTACTATGATAAATTATTTTAATTAGAAAAAACAAGCAATTTAATTACCTAATCATTTATAGGGTGTCCCTAATAAAAAAAAAAGTTTGGGTCATATATCAAAAATGACAGCTCAAAAAAATTTTTGGCTACGCCACTGGATTCTACGGAAAAAAGTGTCTGTATAATATGCAATTAGTTTTCTCGTATCTGTAATAACAACAAAGCTACAGGACCTTTTCAAAAGTGAAAAAATCGAGAATCACCCTGTATCTCTGAAACGCTTCGCGATAGCGATGATCTGTTTTTACCATAAATGTTTTCTCCAAAAAGAGCTCGAGGATGGGGTATTGGATTTTTAGTATCTCTTATGGTTTCCAAGTTTCCCATAAGGGACAACCAAAATGGGACACCATGTACATAACAGTGTTCAGAGAGCTAATATCCTCTTTTTTTTATTTTATAAGTCATACTTCATAAAAACCCTGTACATAACGGATTTTTTATGATTACTGATTTTTGCTAATTTGGCCAGCATTTTTTAAAACATTCCGTATTTTAAATTTTCTCCATTTAACTTTAAATATATCATTTTTAAAAATCCTGTCTAATTTTACCAATCATTGTATTTTTTATTTTAATAACAGTTTGTATAATGTATAAAATAGCTTAATTAAAATTAATATACCTAATATTAAAACCCCTGTATTACTTTTTTTACTGCACGTATGTATGTAATATACGTAGAATACGGGGGCCGATTGTGCCTTTTTTTTACTGCACGCTCACTCAAGTCGGAGATTGTACCTCTTTGTCGCTTTCCGCTTTCTCGCTTGCACTTCAAGCATTAAATGGAACGCGGCGACCTAACGCCGGTATGAGTCATGTTTCTTGGTGCTTGCAGCCGGGTCTATCGAATTATAAGACGTTGTCACGTCAAAAGTTAAGAAAGGGGAAAAAGAAAATTTAGTTATAAAACATTACAAATGCAATTTCTGAATTTAAGATCTTTAGTTACACTCCTGAACTAATTTTGACAAATTTCGGTTGAATCGTTTTTGAGATAATTGACCATACCTATTCGCTTTGGTATTTATTACATGATGCCATATCTTCGATATTTACAAAAGTAAAAAAATGCTAATTTTAGATCATAATAAAGTTGATACAGGCAATTAATTACAATAATAAAAGATAGGGTATTACATTAAAAAAGTACAATTCCCTAGCCTAGAGGGAAAACTATAAAATTGGCAACTTCGCAAATATAAATTTTGAATTCTTTATGTTTATTTACCTCTTCGTACAAAATTTGGTTCATGTATATTTGACGGTGGCTAAGATAATCCAGATAATCCACCGTTTCGGTTTTTTCTACTAACCTTGTAAATTACTTGGAACGCTAACTGGTAACTACTCTTTGTTTCTTTTGGGTTTTTGGACAATGATGCGTCATATTTTTCTGAAATTTGATGCCTTGTTTTCAACCGCTTGCTTCTAGCCGAGACACAAACCAAAAATCGGATAATTTCTGTGAATACAGTAAATATTTTTGCGCCATTTTTAATCTAGATACCCATTTTTGTCAGCCTATTGACAGTGTTGAAACACTGTGTCTCTTAATTTGAATTTTAAATAGTGTCAGTTATGCCATAATATGTGATAAAGCGTACTTTAGATTTTTTATAGAATGTAATTTTATTTTTCAACGACTGTTAAAAAAAAATCTGTTTTTTTTTCGTTAACATAAAGGTAAAGTACTTAATTCTAGTATACTACATAAAGTGGTAAAAAAGTAACTTTTTTCACACTTTAAATTAGTGTTTTGTTTTAGTGCCCACTACAATAAACTCAAATATCAATTTATGCAATGTAACAGTAAACGCGACATCGACTAAACCAAACGGCCAAGTTACCTTTGATTTTGTAATTATTTCTTTAAGTTCATGTGTGACTAGTTTTAAAATTTAACAGTTTATAAATAAATTTAATAGAAATTATTTAAAATTAATAGTAATAATGCATTTGGATGACTAAGAAATTGAAAAGGAATTTATACTGTTTTAGTATTATTTTTGACAAAAAGTAGATACATACAATTTTTTAAAATTAAATAATAAATGCATAGTTATAAAGAGGATATATCTTTTAAAAAATAAAGAGGCTTTGATTTTTGTTGCAATATAATATATAAAATGGTATTTTGGGAAATTTTTATACGGTCGTGGACAAAATATAGTATGTAACAGATGCATAAAGTGTCTTTTTTTACTCATAGGATTGCCGCAATCACCTAATGGCTCGTGCTGTCAACCTTTCGTAAAAAAAAGTATCACTTTATTCACTTGTTACATAAATTACTATTTTGGCCAAAGCTTGTTTGGATTTGGACTATGCAGAAATTTTTATAAAGATTTTTTTAAAATTAATATTAAAAAGTTTTCCGTATGACGCCAACTTACGTAGACATTCTGTATGTTTAAGGTTAGAATAATTTCGGATTATTTATTTATCAAGACACTTTTTAAATAATTAGCAAGACCCTTTAATCAGGTAACAAAAAATATTTGAGCATCTAGACCTTTGTTGCATTTTTATGTTCCGCTATCTTGTGACTCTAATTTATTTTATACACCCAACACGACCTTGCATATTAAACATTTTTTAATTGGAATAGACTTTTTAACATTAATTAATAATTTATTAAACCACGTAATTAACCTTACTTACATTAGCATCGCGCCACGCAATATTATATTAAAGAATTCAGGTTTATTTGGGAATATTTTTTATTTGCGCCTCGAGCTACACCGGATGTCTGATGCGAGCATAGATAAGAATAAAAAAATGCATGAAGCAAAAACGCAGCACATTTGCATGATTAGCAATTTCCTCCTTGACATTGAAACCGTTAAATATTTTGGTTGATGTAGATAATGTGTGTAAATTTTCGAGTCGTGTTTAATAACATATGGGAAAATATATATTTCGATATGTGCAAATTTAGCTTTTAATTCAATAGTATTTTGTTGGGTAAAGATCTTTTCAATAGTAAAAATGCCACAAGCGTCATACAAATAAGGACGGCAATCAACTATCGCTGGCCAAACGCGTCGTTTACATCGTGTGCAATTAACAAAAAGGAGAATAATTGAAAGTGGAACAGAAGTGATGACGCCGTGGCATCTTTATTACTGGCGAGAACTCTACAGGCCTATCTACCACAATATACAGGGTATTTCATAAAGAGTGGATAGGTAGCATATCTTAAGAAGTAATAGTCATAGGGCATTAGGAAAAAATCCGCTTAAAGAAATTTACTTAAAGAAACTAGCCTCTAAAAATTATTTTTAAGTTCCTAACTCACTCTTTCCGCGGTCTCCGAGTAGTGCGGTCACGTTTTTGTAGAAAGTTACAGAACTTTTACGGGAAAGCGGCTGAAGGAGTCGTATGGGCGTAGCTGTACCCTCTGGAATCGAGAAAAGATTCACGCTGAATTGATGGCTTCTTTCTTTTGTGGCTAAGCGCTGTGAGTGAAGAGTCCTAAGCCTGATGTTATTACATTTTGGTGTTGAACACATGGCGTCATCGGTCAAGGAGGTGCGCGCGCCTTGCCTCAAAACGTCAGTGGTGACAGTAAGGGTTATGCCCGATACCTGTAGCAGTCCTTGGTTTGACCGCTGTCAATTTATGCATTACATCAATATTTGATTATTTTGAATGTTTTGGAATTTCTGGGAGCTACGAGCTCAACTATCCATTACAGAAGAAGCCCTGGAAACCATAGTCCGGAAGGGGGAGAGCTGGCAAATTGGACCAGAAGTACACCAGACAAATATAGCCTTTGGTGTATTTTTTTTTCGTGGAATTTAATATTTTAATCAGAAAAATATTTGAAACAAAAACAAAAGAGTTACAGCAGGAGTGACGTATTTTTTAAATAAAATACCTTGTTTATATTTGTATCAATGGATAAAGATTTTCACGAGGAATTCGGTGATATAGGGGTTGCTGAGTTTATTTCCTGCGGTTCTAATGTAATTGTTTAAAAACTGCATGATACTATAAGAATAGTGTCACCTGAAAAACCTGGTGCCACAGTTGCCTATTTGTCAAAGTCAAGAATTTTAAAAATACGTTTATTACTCATTTGAGTAGTTATATAATGAGGTATTGATCAAAATAATGGCTTCAAGTTATTCTATATTTATGCTAAAATAAAATAAAACCACTCCAAAAAGTAATAAACGGATTTTTCCAATTATTGACCTTACAAATAAGAAACTGTGACCTGTGGCAGCCAGGTTTTTTCAGGTAAAACTGTCATGCGGTTTTTAAACAATTGCATTAGAACCGCAGAAAATAAACCCAGCAACCCCACCTACCACCGAATTCCTCGTAAAAATCTCTATCCATTGATAAAAAATATTCGGCGTATTCCGTTAAATACGTCATTCGTAACTCTTTTGTTTATGTTTCAAATGTTTTTTCTGATAATATTATTGAAGTCTACAGAAAAAAACACGAAATGGCTATATTCGTTTATTTAAAAAGCAGAAAAAAGTTCAAAAATAAGGCCCTATTTATTAAAAAAAAAAATTCCCGTACGTTATTTTATTTTGGCTCGCGTGGCGATGTTGCCACGCTATTTATAATTTACTGGAACATTTTTAAAAAACATGTTACCAAAACATTAGGTAAAAACGGAAATAAATTGGTTATTAATAATACTTAGCTAAGTGTTTTAACACACCAAGGACCACAAAATAAATTCGTATAAGAAAAGTTACTAGATCTTATACGGGGTATTTCGTATAGCATGGCTAACATATCAATATTAAAAAGGTTTTTTTTTAATGAAAACCCCTGTATATTAGGCTATTTTTAGATTTTAGGAATAAAAATAAGGTTTAGCGATTCCTATACTAAAAATGTAAAGTTTTTGGATATTAGGGTTTTTAAAAGTTAATAATAAGTATTTTTTACATAGAAGAACTTTCGTGGCTAGAATATTTTTAGAAGTAAAGCATTTATTTAGACCAAAAAGTATTCTGTCGAATACCAAACACACAGATCTGTTCGAATACCAGCCAATGCTAACCATAGCTTATTTTACATTTTTTTAGGGGAAAGATGAAATTGAATATTGACAAATATACTGGGTATTTTGTTTAATAATAATAATATAAATAATATAAGTTCCTTTTTATAAAAAAATACTTGTATTGAATTTTTAAAAACCTTAAATATCTAAAAACCTTACATTTTTGGTATGGGAATCGCTAAAGAAATTTACCTTATTTTTATTTTTAAAATGAAAAAAAGCCTTATATACTGTTTTTGTATATCCAGAGGCACATTTTAAAGACAGTACTAAAATGATTTGAGACAAAATATTTTTTCGTTCTACCCTAGTAAACACTGTCAAAATTCCACATGTTTTAAAAACTCTCCTACAACTTTTATTAAAACTATTTTTTTGCAAATGGTATTTAATACACGTTTTTGCACAATAAACCTTTTTTCTATTACCCTACTACTTCCCCAAAAATGATTTTCTACTTTAATTTGCATACATTAAAAATTACATGGTAACAATCATTTCACGTTAATTTAATTGCCCAAATATCATTGTTACTGTAGTGACAGCTTAAAAATTATAAATGCAATCTTTATTAATAATACTTTTTTAAACATATATTATATATTTTCCTCTTAGTATATTACTCTAACTCCCTAACAAACCACGATATAACTTTTATTAAATGAAATATTAACATTATTTTGGCTTGCTCTCTCAGCAAGCCAATCTTTACAACATATTCGTTTTGCACATCCCGTACCTATATCTAAAATAGTATCTATTTGAATTTTGTAATTAAAATTTACAACAATATTAAGTAAATATCTCGGTAAATATATATTTTATAAATCTGTTTTTGGTCCTACAAGTTAGGTATTTTAATCGCAAAATATTAAAGTTATATTAGCAGCAGCTTGTGATGGCCAATTTGGTGGGACAACCCGCACTATAGGTAAAAATTAATGTTATAAATTTCATTTAGGCTTCTAATTTTAAGTAAATATTCCATTTTTAGTAATATTATGTTAAATAGTAAACAAATATGGGTTAAATTGATTTTATAGACTATAATAATCAACAATTAAAAAAAAATCAATAATATATTTAACAATGGTCCGTTGACCCACGAAATTGACCATCATCAGCCGCTCCTGATTAATCTCAATAAAGTTATTTTATAGGAATTTAAAAAACAAAAGCTTCAATGCGCAAATAATAGACGAGTACTGTTTCTTTATGTCTTTGCGTCTTACAAACAAAGAGGGCCACTAAAAATAAAGACATTTAAGAAGATATTAAGCAAAAATATAAAATACTACAGGGTGTCCGACTTTGACCGCGAATAACTTTAGAACAAAATAAATTATCAAGATACGGTTTTTGGCAAAAGCCTTAGATTTTTAAAAGTTTTTTACCCTTTCCTTGTCATTTGGTTGTTATATTCCGTTAACACAAAAACAAAATTACCAATTTCCCAATATAGGGCAACTTTGTTACTTTTAATGGAACACCCTGTATGTTTTTCACCATATTAAAAGTTATTATTTCCCTTTTAAAAAATGTAACATAACTTATAATTATTATAAAAAGTTATCGAATAATTGATCATTAAAAATTAACTGCATAACAATTAAAAGTATTATTTGACAATAAAAAGTTGATACATACAAGGTTACAGGAAAAAATGCGGCAACAAAGCTTTAGAATATTTGCAATATAAACAAAAGTTTATATAAAAGTAATCTAGCTTTCCTGCAACTATAATTTTTATAAATAAAGTATAGCTATATTTCTGTTTTTTTTTATAACCTTGTATGTAGCAAATTTTCGTTGTCCAATAATACTCTCACATACCGTGTAGTCAATTTTTAAAGATTAATAATTGCATTAGTTTTTATAATAACCTTAGCTTATTTTACATTTTTATAAAGGAAAAAGTTTAAATTTTTAAATGGTAAAAAAATATACATGGTGTTCCATGTAAAATAACAAAGTTGCCCTATACCGGAAAATAGGCCATTGTTTTGATCTTAACGGAATGTCATAATCAAATAAGGATGATTTAATAAAAACTTTAAAGAAATTTAAGGCTCTCGTGAAAACCGCATCTAGATAGGTTTATTTGTTCTAAAGTTATTCGCTATCAAAATGGGTCAAAATATAGTCAGAGTATTTGGTATAAGTAAGTTAAACTTTTACTTTAAAAATTTGATTAAAAAAATAAAAATTTAGACTGAGGATTTGCCTTTACTCCAATTTTATTAAGATAGCTAGACAAACACCCATGGTTGGTTTTAATGCGACATGTAGTTACTTAACAGTTTACACAGGGTGTCCGAAAATTACGCGTCAGAATTTCGGTGGGCGACTCTGCACGGAATATTAATGCAACAAACTTCTATACATTTTTTCGAAATCTTAAAATTAACGGAGATACAGGATGTCAAAAAACAAATTTTGTTTTGCTATTTTTTTCATAACTTTTTTTTGTACTGATTTTTGCCAAATTTTTAAAAAATATCACTAATTATTCTTGGAATTTGCCTATTAATTTGACGCCAGTATTCCACGCCAAAGCTCCTATACTGTCCTTCACTTTAAAAAAATGACTAACCAACACTAACCAGAAACCAACAAGAACTTTTTGTATGAACCTTTGAATAAAAATTTAATAAAGAGAATCAAAATATCTTTAAAAACGGTCCACTGGTCGCATTAACTTAAAATGACGGGTTTCCAACAAAAAGAGTTTCAATATTTACGTACGTTTAATTAGAAATTCTGATCTTTAAAATTAACAAAGCAAGCCTTAAAAACAAACGATGTCCATGGGTAAATTGTTATTGATATATATGCGAAATTTAGCAAAAATCAGTAAACTAAAATTAAGTTAAAAAAAAGGCAGGACGCCCTGTATATTTTTTAATAAAAATTAGTGCAAGGATAACTCCTAAAAATAAAATATACATATAACAAGGGTTGTCGTGACCACTGGACGCACTCAGTAGGGGATAAAAAATAGGAGCTGCTTTAAGGGGCCATCTTTTTTAATGAAGGATATACAAGCAATCGTTGTGTAAACAAGAAAGATAATTAAAATGTTAAAAAAAAACATTTTTTTCTATAAAAATAAAAAAAATCTACTCTTTACACGGCGTTCTATCTCTTGTACCAGGGCGCCCGTTACCTTTGTAGTAGCCCTGTACATAACATTAAGGCTAGCCGCGCACTAGCAACTGATGTATTTTCTAGTTGCTGTTATTAAAATGTTGCTAAAGCGCGGTAGCATATAAAAACAAATTCATCATCATTTTCCCAAATTTTCGGTTGCCGAAAAAAGTAGCTAGTGCGTAGCTGAGGTAAATGTTACCATTTTTAAAAAATTGAGATGTAACACAATTTGGGAATATTAAGAATTTTATTAGCCGCTTTTTTAATGACTTGCGCTTCGCAGTTACGTGGCGCACTTTTTGTGTTTTCTGACCAGATGATGTCGCCTTTTTATAGCTTGAACTGCTTGGTTTTGTTCAGAGTATTGCAATCTTGATAAAAACATAATCTTTAGGAATACATTTACGATATTATCATTAATGTAAAATAATAATATTTGAATTTCTATTTAAGTATAAAAAGTAAGCTTTGGCGTAATCGAAAAACACAACATTATGTATTAGCTGATCATTTTACCGCCCCTAGAAATGTGCCGTCTGAGGCGGTTGCCTCACTGCCTCACCCCTCGGGCCGGTCCTGTACACCGTATATCTTTTAAAACACCCTTTATATCATAAATATTTCTATTCTGATAATTTCTATAAATATGATGACTTTTGATTGTTTTTATTTAAGTAATTATTTAGTATATAGATAGTTTATTTTTTATATTTTAGAATTATTTGTAATCAACAAGTTTGTTTAAATTTTTAAAAATATAATTTGATTTTCCATCTAGTGAGGAGACCCAACAAATATGTTTCAAATATTTAATAACTATTTTTAAAATGTGTCGGTTGGAAAATCAGATTCTTACCTTTGATTAATCGGATTATTAGCGAAATAATTACGACATCCACACGCACCGACCGTGGGCCAGACCGTCACATATATTCGCGCCCATATTTGTTGCCTCGTGAATTATGCTTATCAACGCGCAGTTCAAGTTCAATGTTAGCAAACTTGACCTTGAAGGGACGCGGTATGTAACGCATAACAACCGATATTGCGCTCTGGCTAAATTTACATGCAGGTTTTAAATTGTTTATCAACCAATAATGTTGTATAAATGCGTGTTTAATTACTCGGTTTTCCACGTGTGTGCATTGTTGCAACCTAATACTGTATTAATGTGTTAACCATAAAGTGTTATCGTCGAAAAAATATTTTTATTATATTATGCAGTGACTCACCAGCCAAAATAATGCAGTTGCATTACACCCTTCGCTGTTGACATGGAGTCTCTCAGACTCTGCAAATTTTTTTGGCTCATATATTTATCAGCAGAATAGTAAATGAAACCTACCGTTTATGGTACCTTCCTGGAACGAAGTCTAATAGTAGGTTCTTAAAAGGCAGCATCCAGCGTTTATCTGTTTTCAAGTTAGGTGTGTCACAGAGTCTCCCATACTTCATGTCACCACGTGTGTAACAACACTTATATAAATTACTATGGCTAGTTGCGGTCAAATTTAGCACAAATTTTTTCATTTACATAAAGTGTTTATGATAATCAATTTTTTATTGTTAAAAATTAAGCTGATCTGTAAGGTAAAGATTTCATAATTAGAAGGTTAAATATGGCATATGGCAGAATAAAAATAATAAATAAAGAGATCTAAGACTAAGTAGGTATTCATTGTATTCGAGACATTTCCGAAAGTGATGTTCTAGAAGAGAAACTTGTAAAAGATAGACATAATGTTTGTGCTTTAGCTGCAAAAAGCCCATTTTTTTACCTTTGGGCCAAGAGTTAATATTAGTCTTTCTCCTTGTTCTTTTATTACCGTTGAAGATCAATTTTTGCCCAAAATAAAAATTTGACCTCTGTTTCGGGCTAAAGTTCAAATTTCTTTAAGAGGAACACATTTTTTTTAGGTTTCTTTAGCTTAAGCTTTTTATATGTTTTATGTATTTTTTTCCATTTTATATAATAAATGTTTGAAACAATATATCCACCTTTAGTGTTAACATATCAAAATAAAAAATATGGTGTAGTATGTAAATTACCATATAAGGAATCTTAGGACTCTGCCCGACTTTATAATTACCTTTAGTGACAGAAATTTAGATATCCCCAGTTAAGGGTTAAAATGCATTATGACGTGCTATGGGGCTGTAGGTTACCTGCTAGGGTATCTTTCTGATAGCGCAGTAAACAGAGTCTTTGTTTCTTATCTTCGAATACTTAGGTTTTATCCTCAGCCGAAGGGACATTTTTAGATAGTAGTTATTAAAAATCACGTCTGTGGCGGTAATAATAATGCGTTGTTTCAAACGTGCTGCGAAATGCAATAAATACAATTTTTAGTGCTGGGACAACGGAAAAACAGGGGAAAAGATGGGATTAACATCAAAAAATCTGTACTGCGTACTGAGGCGTAAAGCTTTGCTCTATTAGGTGTCCCAAAAGATCTTTTAATTTACTAATCCCACATACCTGTGCTCTTAAACAGTAGTATATGGTGATACTAAGAGAAATTTTATACTTCAATAATTTTTATTTTAACTATTCATACAACGTTTTAAGTGTAAACTTTTTTACACTTGATACACACACTAACGTTGTGTGAACAGTTAAAATAAAAACAATGCAGTCCAAAATTCGTTTAGTATCACTCTAGAAAAATCATTGTCTACTACATTCAAACAAAGTTGTATAAAGCTTTAACCCTGATCGCAAAGAGAAAAACATTAAGTTTCGTCATGGTCCCCAACCTAAGTTATACACAAGGTAGTAAAGTAGGTTTTATACGGCAAGTATTTTCACCAATTTACAGTAATAATTCTGAAGATGACAACCAAACAATGTACATTTTACATATTTATAGTATTTAACGCTTTACAAGTTATCATCTTAAAAATTGTTAAATTAAATTGGGGTAAAGACTTGCCGTGTAAAACCTGCTTAAATTTCGGAAAAAATGATACAAAATAATATTTGAATGTCTAAATTTTTGTTGAACCAGCCTAAAACATTTTTTTTTAATTTATGTATCATATGTAAAAATCCATATACCGGGTAGTGAGTCGCCGAGCGGAACATTGTAAATCCCATGTTGTTAATTTTAAGGGGGTAAATTATTAGCTTCCCTATACTTTTTACAGAACAAATATAACAACTTTTTCGAAGAGATCAAAATCGCAAACCCCCGTGCCAAGTTTTAAAAAATATTACTAAGTAAATCTTAAATAATTTAATTACATGTAATTGCAAAATTACCATTTTTTCGGTTCAGGTAAAACCAAACAGGGAGCTGAATTAATAAGAGTTAGTATTTGAAAAAAATGTTTGTTTGCTGGTGGCTGCTATTTGTTCGGTTTAACCTGAACCGAAAATTTAGTAATTTTGCAATTAAATTTAATTGAATCATTAAAGTTTCGCTTATTAAAATTTTTGAAACTTGGCACGAGAGTTTGTCAGATTGGTCTCTTTAAATATTTATTTTACATTTTATCTGTTAATTGTGCAGGGGAGCCAATAGTTAACCCCTTTAAATTTACATGGAATTTTTGTGTCACTCGGCGACGCACCTCCTGGTATATCATTTGTATTGCCAAAGTCAAATAGGTAGTTCAAAAAATCCATCCACACGCCCGCCAGGCGAGACAATCAACAATCTATGTTCGTTTTAACTGATAATTTGAAATTTTCTCACTTGTCTGCCTAACTTTTATTTAAATTTATTAGTTGTTACTGTCCTGAAATAAATTGAAAACTTTTCTTTTCACTTCACCCAGACTCAGGAATATAGTAATGTTTTGACTAAAATTAATCGTTATAAAATATCGCTGTTTTGTTATTACAATAACACAACAGCAAAGTTAAAATTTCCTAAAAAGATCAAAAAGAATAGCAATTATTATTAAAAAAGTGACAAAAATATATTATTTAGGTGCCCTTAGTGACTAATTTGAAACATCTAAAATTTAACCATTTTTTAAGTTTGTGCATTCTAAGCAAGTTAAAAATTATTGTTTTTACGCCACTGGTAAAATAAATACTGCTAAAAAACCTTTTTTTTATATTTTATTAATTTATATAATACCCTTAAAGCTTTCATCCAAAGATGTTTTGTATAGGCTTTAATAAGTTAGGGAATAAATTTAAATCATTAAAGGTACTCAAAATCCCAAATAGGCACCTATCAAACTCTAAGGCTCTATACATTTAGAATAAGAGACGATTTCTCATTGATTAGGAAGTCAAGACCTAGGTACAACATTCCTGCATGACATGACTTTACCTCCTACCTATTTGCATTTTATTTAAAAATTTTACATTTTTACAGATTTAACATTGTAGCGTAAGAGTATACCTAATACTAAAAGTCCATGTTTTTGTAGATGTAGTAGCTCGCATGCTGTAAATACTGACCTAAAAAACGATTTTTGTTTTGCCTGCAAGAAATGGTCGAAATAATAAAAATAATAATAGTTATTTATTAGATAAGTGAGTTATATTACATATAAGTCACGCAAGAAAAGTTTAAGGTAATTTTCTTAAGTGACTTATATGTAATAACTCACGTGTCTAATACAAAATTTTATCCAACACTTTCGTATAAATCGTTTTTAATATCGAAAATAATTTGAAAACGTCATCCATTATTTGTTACTTGTCATTGTCAACACCAGCAACAAAATTTTGTATTGTTTATAATTAACTAGTGAGCTAAAGGGTACTTTAGCTCACTAGTGACTTATAGTACACTTTATATCCTCAAAATCTGATCAATTATGTAGATATTATATGTAAGTGTTGGATAAAGGTCTTTTATTGGGTGATGATGTTACAATCACTTATACAAGATGTTTTCTAATTGCGGTAAAAAGTTTAAGGGCGTATTTCTGGGCCAATTTTATTTAAAAAGATTATATTTATAAGCATATGTCCGAAAATGCGTTGTTGTTTAAATAAAAAAATAATTTAGCCCCAAACCTATTTTCATTAGTGAGACTAGTGGTGGCGTGGCACGCATCTTAGCTAATATTATTGACAGAAAAATGTACGCTACTGGCTTTTTTTAACTTTTATAATTTTCCCAGATAAAACTTCTAAAAATACAACTTTTTTGTTTTTATATTTTTACGTCTTGCTTGTTTTTCCAGAAAAAAAATATCCGCCAAGCTGCACAATCCTGGACCATACAAGAGTGGCTTAGTAATACGTCCTAATTATTTTTTACCGCAATTAGGAAACATCCTGTATAGTACAAATATTTAAAAAGGCATAAAACATTAAAGAATTAAAAAACTCACATTATCACAGATAACCAAATAAGGGCGATATTTATTCAATAAATAATAAATTGACTACTCCGCCATATAACCCTCACAGGCTAAAATTTATGCAAACAATATAATAACTTGGTAAATATAATATCTTTACGTATACATATAAATGTAAATTTTCTTATGATAAATACGTTAATAATATCCTAGTAAAACTACAGAAACAAATGCTTAGCTCACTTAAAATCATACACACAAAAATATGCTTATACAGGGTGTTTTCTAATTGAATGTCAATATTAAGGGAGGTGATTTTGGGTTTATTTTAAGAATAAAACTTAATATGAAGGTATGTTCTAAACGTCTTAACTTTTGAGATACCGGGTATTAAAATTTTCAAAAAACCAAAAATTTCGAAAACAGTTTTTTAGTGAAAACTGTTATACTTGATATAAACCTTATTTAAATAATTATTAATTTTTTTGTTATATAGTTTCTAATTAAAAATTATAAAACCTAATTTTTCATGGTCTAAAAATATGCAATTAAGTGTTATTAATTTTGTTGTCTCTTAAACTAAACAAGACACGAAAAAAATTGAAAGACATAAAAGCAATTTTTTTATTTGCTTAATCTAAAAAAGAACACAAATTTTACACTCATTTACACAGTGGCGTACCGTATGTTTCTTGGAAATATTCTTTCAGTTGCCTCATACTAAATGTAATTTAGTTAGTGATAAATTACCCCCTTAATGTCATAAATAATATTGTCAAATTAAAACAAAATTTGGTAAAGAATAATTGGGATATTTAAAAAAGATATTTTTGAAAATTTTAACACTCTGTATCTCAAAAGTTAAGACGTTAGGGACATACCTTTATATAAAGTTTTCTTCTTAAAATAAACTTCACCTGCTTTAATATAGACAGTCAATTAGAAAACACCCAGTATATTTAAATTCAACAAAAACAGGTGTTTGGAAAAACTTGTTTGTGTACAGATCGACACAAGAATCTGAAGCCACGAAAAGAATGCGGATAAAATATGTGAGGCAGTAGCGACGTTGTCACACCTTTTTAAATTTTCCCTTAGGTGTTCTTTTCTATAAGTCACATAAAACAAATAATCTCCCTTAGTCATCTAAAATAACTAAATATTTATTATAAAAACCTTATATTTTATTATTATTTCGGAAATGCAACCAACGTTCTTCTAATTAGTTTTACCTTGTTAAAATGAAGACCCAATAATATATTGCACTGGAGATACAAATATATTTATGCTTTTCGCAAATATAGGTAAGAAGGCCGCAATGTGATTTATATTGATGAAACATGGATAGACAATGACCTAACCTTTAAATCTTGTTGGCAAAGTGAAAACTTTTTGGAGTAATGAAAAATGTTAATTCTACAGGTAATTTTTTTTAAATGTTTAAAATATAGACATTCGTTTGTAACACTGTTTTGCTGGATACGCCCTAGCATTTCAGATACATCATATTTTCTGAATACTGGCTATCTCAAAAATTACTATTTAAACCCAACCTAATTATTTAAAATGGAACACCCTATATAAGACATTTCTAGATTTAAGGAGAAATCCTTGATGTTTTATACATAATGTCCTATACTTATCATTTACTGGTTCCGAAATATTAAAATGGACAATTGGCACATTGACAGATTCTAAAATGTATACACACATGAGATCGCTGAAAACGGTTTGCACCTCTTTTGAAAGACTATCTGATGTACTGAGATATACATTTCGAGACATTTAGCATATACATATAAAAAAATATTTACTGAATCTAAAACATTATTATTTTAGTTCGGCTAATTATAATTTATGCTGGTTGCAAAAATGGTTCTGTGCAAAATGTTGGGCTAGTATTTAAAGCGCGACAATGTTCTGGTGACTACTATGGGCAAATGAATAGGGAAAATTTTACCAAGCGGCTTATGGAAATATTAATTCCGAATATTCCCAATAGCAGTGTAATCGTCCTTGATAATGCCCCATACCATTCTGTTTAGATTCCAACTAAATATTCCTTAAATCGAATACTTACAGTGACTGATGGTTCAGAAAAGAATAAATAACGTTTATATATAGTTTTAAAGAGTGGAAGACAATTTTTTAATCAGAAAAATATTTTAAAAGCAAGTTAAAAAATATATTAAAAGAGTTTGTATATTTTGTATAACACCAAATATTTACTTTATATTGATATAATTATTTGTATACAGTAATTTTTTTAAAAGTTAAATTTTTGACTAAGTGATATTTTTAAATACCCAATAAATCCCCGGTTGCACCCAATAATTTAACGAAACGAGAGTATGTATTTAAAATATCTAACAAAAAAGGTTTTCAAAATTATTGTCTCCCAATTTTTACACGTTTTATTTATTTACATCTATGGTATTTAAGTAGAACGACATTAACCAGAAAAATGAAATATTTGATCATTAGATATAATAAAATTAGTCTTAAATTTAAACATTTTACTATAATAAAATGCCTATGGCGTGCTACGCTATACATTATATGTAGCCTGGAATTTGACTTTTCCCTTACCGATACGTCGTGGCTTCAGATTCGTATGTCGATCTGTACGATGTAGCTAAGTAGTTTTTGTCTTATAAAATGGACTAATTAAATATTTAATATACCCTATATTATTTAAAATAGTGACATTACTAAGTATTTCTAAATATACACCGTGCCATTTTAAAAGATTCACGGGCACAACAACGAAGTGAGACCAAAGTGTCATCCCATATGAAATGTTTACATGCAGGGATTCTTCGTCTAATCTTTACCTACTAGTGTTTTAAACATTAAAATTTAATTGGATGTATTGCACGAACATTTTACCTGTATGAATTGTATATTCCTACAGGAAATAGTATTAGCAAATATCACAAAAATATAATATTTTATATACCAATATTATAAAATGCTTTAACTTCTTGCATAAATTAATTTACAAAATGTATCTACGACGGTTTCTTTTATTTTAAAATATTTTTCACAAATTTCGGACACAGTGTATATCTTGTGCAGTAAGGGGTTTTAGCCCCTTTAAGAAAATGCAAACCTCGCCAACAGCTTCGTTTACAAACTGTACTTGCAGGTACGTGAAAAACCACTTTTGCATTTATTATACAGGACGTTTCTCGAGACGATAATGAGACTTTTCACCAAGATTTGTATACTAAGTATTTTATTTACAACCTTTTTTTTTTAATTGCTATTTTATTTATTTTTTATTCAAAAATGTTATAACCCAACAAAATTATTTTTATATTGTCAAATAGTTACACCACCAGACATTTATCACGCGTAAAGGTGTCATAGGGCGCGCTTGTGGCTGCTTCGGTTGTATCGGCAAGCGTCGATCTCCGGAGTTAAGCAGTGAAATGCGCGCCCATAATTTGGATGGGTGTCCGGCAACGGCGGTGTTTTGGGCAACGGCACACGGTGTTCTGCTCGGGGATGCGGACCGAGCAACAACCATCCAAGTTATGGAATGAATGGTGTGTGAATGAGAAGGAGTAGGGGTCAAGGTACAATAAGCCTTCAGGCTGCAGTGCACCACCTAGGGGGCGGTCGTCGGACCTGGGTGGGATGACCCCGAAAGGGTGAAAAAAAAAAAAAAAAGGTGTCATAGAGATGCCTAAAATATCAGACAAGATCTCAAGATGGCAATCATTTGAATTTTTGCGACTGTTGCTAGGGTTAGTATTACTTTTGGCCTACGGGAGAAAAATAACTTTTCTCCTGTGGGCCAAAAGTAAAAGTCAGAAAAGTAACACTTTTACACTTTTAAGAAGGAGTAAATGTCACCATTACATGTACAGTGTGGTCCATAAGGTATGCAACGAATGGGAAACTTTTTTTTGCAATTTGTCAGAAAATTTTATTTTTCATAAAAGTTGGTGCATGGTGCGAAACTGTAATAGCGATAGTTAGTTTTATTAAAAGTTAAATGGTATATAGAATAGGTCAAAGTCCAAAAAAGTAAAAACCGCTTAAGAGTAAAGTACCCTAAAAATGTTATTTATAAATAAAAGTTATGCCAAGTTATACCAAGTCATGGCATCCTATTCAAGTTTTTGAAAAAAATTTAGTAATTTTAAATTAACCCAGTATGATACAGACTTTTTAATTATTCTGATTCAATTCAATTTCTTTAGCGCAACCAACTGACTTTTAAACAAATTTAATTAAATCGAAGCAAATTTGTAAAATTAAATATCATTTAATATTTTTCGGTTACTTCAAGTTTGTTGGAAGGATATTTAATGGGGCCCTAAAATAATACAAATATCCTTTTTATTAGGGCAAATATACTATAAATAATAAAATGCGTATAAAAGTTCCTTATTTACCTTGTAAATTTTTTGTTTTAAATTTCTCCAAAATATCTAAACTGGCATAAAAGCTATAAAAAAATTATAATTTTTCTAATTTTTTAATATCCTGTTAATACAAAAGTAGGACGTTGGAGAATCATCCCAAGTGTAAAAGGGTATCCGAAAAGTGAGGTCAAAAATGATGGGGTTGATAGAGTTAGCCAAAATAATGTTAGTACTTTATATTAAAAAAGTTCTAAGGCGCTTGGTTATGGAGATATTGACCTTCAAAAGTGAAATTAAAAAAATTATTTCAATTATAACTTTGAAACTGTTGCCACAGTACCAATGATATTTGAGCAATTAAATATCCTCATACTTGTGCTTTTTTCCATAGCTAAACGGCTATTCTGTATGTCGGAAATATACAGGGTGTGATTTTTTTCGTTTAATCTATGCATTTTTAACACAGGAGGCGAATTTAACTTTTTGCTCTGACCGTTTAATTCCCTTATTATTTATGTACAAAAAGGTTCCTAAATCGATATCTTGGACCGGTTTTTAAGTAAATTACATTTAAATTTCAGGCAAAACACTATTCTATATGAAATAAAAAAAATATATTTTTCTTTTGAGAAAATTAAAATGTGGTAAAATTATGTATAATTTCGACTGACAGAATAGCCGTTTACCATTTAAAAAAGCACTAGTATAAGGATATTTAGTTGCTTAAATATCATTGGTACTGTGGCAACAGTTTAAAAGTTATAATTAAAATATTTGTTTTAGTCCAACTTTAAAGGTGAATATCTACCTAAGGAAGCGCGATAGAACATTTTTTATGTTGTTTATGTTGTAGTTATAAGTACTAACCTTATTTTGGTTTCTCTATTACCCCTATCATTTTTGTCCTTATCCTTCAGGACACCCTGTATATAAAAATTGAAAAAATTAAATTAAACAATTAAAAAATACGCCGTTATAATGCTTATTAAATTTTATGGCGTAAACTTAGTCAGTTATGCAAATAAACATGTGCGTTAGATTTCGATAGCACATGCATTTTTATAAAAATTCTGAGAAAACATGCCTTTTATTAGGCTAAAGTTGCAAATTTGATGAAAACAAATTTAGATAAGGCTATGCAAACATATTTTCATGTAATATTTCTCACGCGTGTTAGAAAAATTGCTTGATATGCCGAGTGTTTTTTACATTTTGATTATCTGGTTGCTAGGTTTAAAATATAGGATATTTTTATTTAAAAGGCTGACTATGACGTTTTGGTTCTCAGGCATTTACAATAGTTTATTATAACTATTTTTAAGTCAATGTGGCATTAAAGCTATTTTTATTTAATATTTTGGTCAAGGAGCGCACCAAAATAAGCTCTACAAATACAGGGTGGAGGGTGGAGGCCTTGGCCTCGGCCCCTAGTACAAAAACAGTTCCGTTTTTTCAAAATATTTTTTTTTAGACGAGTGTGGGGTGTTTAATCTAAAATTACTATTAATAGAGGGCGCTTCACAAAAATCCCCTTAAACCTATATTGTTTTAAATGGAACACCCTGTATATTAGTTTATTTATAGATAGTATTAATAAAGATAAAGCGACAACGATTCCTATGCTAAAAAGAAAATTAAAATATTTAGGATTTTTTTTTAAATCATGATAAAAATAAATATACATATTTTCTACTTTACTTACTTACGCTTGTCTTTATATAGGGTGGGTTAAATTAAACTTGTACACTTTTTAAGTAACAATAACGTTTTATTTGTAGCGCCTATCTTTTTATTTTTAAAGGGCTAATGGGTGGATGCGTTCTCTTTAGGTTTGCCAATTTTGGTCCAACAAATTTAGGACTTTTTCCTAAATACTGTATTTAACCTTGTTACAAAAAAATCGGATTTAGCTACAATTCAGCTAATACGTCTTTCTTGTAGACAAACTATGGGAAATAATCCAGTAAAAGCAAATCAGAGTTGGGTCGTATTCGAATACTCGGTATTCTGACCAGTATTCATGGAATTATTTTCCAATACTGATTTTAAAATCCTCGGTTGAAAAAATACAGAAAAAGTCAAAAAATATACTTCAATAGAAGCTACAAGAGATCAGATAATAATGAAATAGAAGCTGTTAAAATGCCTATAAAAAAGCGAGCGTATCCCAAAGGTAATCGGTAATTTTATGGACAAATAAGAATTGTTGTCATGCTTGAATCAAAGACCAATTGCAATTAGCAAAGCGGTGCAGATATCTCTTTTACAGGACCTTACTTCAATAATGAAAAAAAATCTTGTTCACTTTAATCCCCTTTGGAATAGTGGCCTTAGCATTCTTAATTCTATTCAAAAAAGAGCTGTTCGCCCTATAAATGATCCTTCACTTACAAAAAGGCTTTCTTCTCTCGCCCATCGTCTATGAGTGATTTATCACTCTTTGTAGGTACTTTTATGGCTTTTGCTCCGAATAATTGTCTAGTATAATTCATTTACCCACAGTTCCCAACAGAGAAACTCGTAGTGCCGCACGTATAAATCTCTATACGGTCTAACTGGGCACGAACTTCCCACGTTGTTCGTTCTTTTATCCCGTTTATAGAATATGAAACCTGCTGTCTGTCCAAGCCTTCCATCCTTCCCCCAATAATCTTCAAGTATTTAAGTCCCGTGTGATGCGGTATTTCCCTCAGGTTCCATCTAGGTGGCTTTACCGAAGGTTAGCTTCTGCCGTCTTGGAAGCCTTAAGGTGTCTTTCAGGGTGATACTGTTGAGGACTATTCTTGAGAAGCTATTTTAAAAATCCTTCAGATTTGTGCATAAGTAAATTCCTGTCAATTTTGTTTTTTCTTAAAAAAGTGAAATAAGTTTTTTTTTTGTAATTAAATTTTGTTTTTTTATATAACGGGAGGTACATGTTATTTTTGTATATTGTTTGTTTAAATATTTTGTGGGCACTTCTAGTTGATTAGGTTAAATTAGCGCTTAGCTTCCTCCGTGGGAAGAAATTTTGGATTAGTAAAATCCGTTTAACCTAGAAGGGAAATTGGGCCGGAAAGTGTTTTATTTAATTGAGAGATTTCTTGGGTAATAAGGGATTAATAGTCCAAGAAGGTAATACCATCAAAGACACCTAATTTTCCTTGATTTAGGGTTGTAATTATAAGGGGGAATTTTCTTATTATTAAAAAATAGTTAAATCAGGGGAAAAGTGTTTGTTTTCTGTTCATTGTTTTTATATACATACATACTTTTGTAAAGATTGGGAGAAACTTTGTATAAACTTTCGTAAAAAATAGTTAAATCAGGGGAAAAGTGTTTGTTTTCTGTTCATTGTTTTTATATACATACATACTTTTGTAAAGATTGGGAGAAACTTTGTATAAACTTTCGTAAAAGTGTTATTTAAAACAATAAAAGATAATGAACCTAGTTATAACAAAATAACGTATTTTATTTTTTACCAAAAAGAAAACTAACAAGAAACTAAATAAGAACAAAAATCATGAAAAATTGGTTTTCAGCCGAGCTGTACTTGGCTCCCATGGATTCGACGGCGACTTCGAGTTGCCGACAGGCCGATGGGAAATAAAAGGGGGAAAAGGTAGCGGTAAAAGAAATCTACTGCGTGAACTAAACAACTGCAGCCTTAACACCCGATCATCGTTAGTTGTTAATAAACATACTTTGAAGCGACGCCCGCGCTTCTTCAGTAATATTACCGACTCATGATGAGCTGGGCAATCCGCTTTATTACACCGCTGCCGGGATGAAAGCTTATAAAAATCGTATAATCATCAGCCAACTTCTGAGCGGTGCTGCGCTCAAGACAGGATGCCGCAAGGCGCGAGTTGGGCATCAGATGAAAGGTCCGGCCGCCTACTTTGGCGTGCAGGACCGCCCATGTAACACGATGACACATACATGGACGCCTGAACAAGGCGAAATTTAGTGCGTGACAGCAGCTAAAGCAGGCCAAAGCAAGGCGTCTGGTGGGGCTTAGGTGCTAGGGGAAGACACCCTAAACCTGTCCCACCATGACCGCCCACCTACTACGGTCTGCTTCGGCGGCCAGCCACGCCCAGAAGCAGCCCCTTGCAGAGATGATATGAATAACAATAATAACTGCAATAATCTACAAATTCCGAATATATTTAAAGATTTGGAAACCCGCCATAAAAAGCGTGATGCGGAAAAGTTTCGCGCGTGGCTCGGGGTATGCGAACACAAAGATTCGCCCACCAGGAGCTAGCTATTTAAAAAAGATCCAACGCGGCGTAATACCCGGCAAAATAGTTACAAAACCAAAAGATACAACTCTGGGAAAGTTTAAAGGGCAACATTTCAAACTCCTTTTAACCTCGCTTAAGACACCCACGGTACTTACGTTAGTACTTAGGCTCTTAGCCTTTATGGATTTTTCAAAGTTAAAAATGTGATAATTATTTATATATTATAATTTTAAATAGTGCTAGCAATATTACACCAATTTTATAAAACGTTTAGTATGTTTTAGTCGGTATATAAATTATGCACTAAGTAAAAACCAAATGTCTTAACTACTTTAAGACCAAGGGTAAAAACACCACCTTCTTAGTATAATGTAATTTATTATCCTTTTCTTCTCTGTCACTCAGAGCCCGTCGCATCTCTAAGGGCGCCGAGATCAATGAGGTGATATAGCCGGTGCGCTGTTGTCCTGGAAAACTGGTCAAAAATTTGCTTTTATACAGCGTGTCTACCCGTTTACACCATATGAAAAACTTTTTTTTAAAATGCAATCATCAAATCTTATTTTTTTGCAGTGGTATACGAGGAATGTTAAAAAATATGAATTTTACTCACAGGAAAAGTGCCCTTATTTTCATAATATCAAACATTTTTATAAAAAGAAGATGTTTAGGATTAAAAATAATCTTCAAATATGCAAACTTGTTCATTTTTAAAAGAAACTTTTTTTTTAATTTTTTTATGTGCTAAGGGTAAAAAATTAATTTTATACAATACAGCATACTTATTTTTAAATATAATATGTAAAGAAAACTTAAGAACGGTTAAAACAGTGAGTTAGTTACAGAAACGCTCGGTTTTGCAGAAAAAATGTAATTCGCAAAGTGCGTAACTGCATTTTTAGAAATTTTGGAGAAGCATTTTTTAAAGCAGTGTAACAGTGCAGTTTGCGAATTTAATTTCAACGACTTTTCTACTTCATTATTATATCTGATTTGGTACAACTAGCGCCGTCTAGTGCGCAGTGACTTATTATCGCAAACTAAGCTAAAAGGTTCCAGTGGCCTAGAACCTGCTGTGAGCCTGAAAAGCGTTTCATTAGAGGGCGCTGTACCCTGGTTTTGTTGTTCTTCGAGCATATACTTACTGGAGGTTTCACTAGCTGTTAGTGTTAAGCTTTACAAATGAGATTTTTGTGATCGGTTAATATTTTTGTGGTTTATGATCCTTTCTCGAGTCCATGGTTTTGAGGGAAGCAGCGGCATTTCACATGTCTTTTTAATTCTTGGGCTGATAGCCGTCGGATTTCGAGTACATCTCGGAGTCTACTCGCCGAAATTCGGCAATTGGTTCGACAAAGTGCCAAATTTTGGGTCGGACATTTAGAGACTTCAAAATGTCACTTTCTGTCTAACCGAGCTACCAATATGAAGGCAATTTTGTGATTTGATATTAAATTTTGAAATATTTCTGTTAAAAATCACGAATCCTTGTCCATCTTTAGCCTAAAAGGTATGTTTTTTTCTATACTTATATTTTATGTTAGTATTTTTGCATAATTCACCTTTTTCTTGGAATGTCGAAACTTAACCTCAAAAAACGTTGTCTTTGAATTAATTTTAATAATTTGATCTTGTTTTAGATAAGCCCGGTTTCATCTTTCACCTTTCATCTTTCATTCTTCAAATTTTAACCTTCTATTTTATCTATCTGTTCCTTGCGCTTAAGGAAGCCAGATTCAAGTTGCCTGCTTGTTGTGAGGCATATCATAACCTACCGTGCGAGCTGCCCCCTTATGATCTACCAGTGAATGCCACTTATCTGAGTCCCGAGTTGTAGGCCCCAGCCTGTAACCAGTGAGATTCCCACACCAACATCCAGTGGACTTTTTGTAGAGGATCTCAGATAAGTTAACTACGCATATAAAATGTTTTAAAAGTACACCGTTTAATATTTACTTGTCTAAAGCAACACATAGGACTTTGAACATAAAGAATAAACTAGTAAATTAACATCAATTTATATATTTAACTTTTTAATTTTAATTGGTTAAATTTTGTTATAGCGATGTAATTAACATTTGCAAACGTTAAACGCTAGAGTCTCTTATGTTTTTTTTGATTAACACCCATATTTTTTAAAATCAAGCGAGGTGGTTTGCTACAAAATAACCGGGGCTATGGTCAAGTCCTTGGTTCATACCAAAAATTTTATTAGTTCTTGTATTTTTTTTTTTAAACTTTAAATAATTATTTTTGTTTTATACGTTGTCTTTTTTATTTTGTGTTGGAATCTGTTTGTTTTGTTTTAGTTTTCCTTAAGGAACTACCCTTCGTATTTTACCACCACTTTTATAACTTGAGGTGGCGCCCATATTTAAGTACCTTTTTATGGTAAACTACAATAGGAGGGCTGACAAATTATCTATTTAATAATTTCTGAATACTGATACAAGAGTTAAAGGAGTGTTTAGGTTATTCAATCCACGACCCACGTGCCCCGACTGACATTGAGCTAGTTAGAAGGTATTTTGCCTTAAAACAAAGGCTAATTTAACATCTTAAATTAGGCAATCTTAAATGTACTCTTAGCCCAATTAAGATACATTATAGCAGAATTTTACGGTGATATATGGTAGCTTATAGTAAAAAAATAATTTAATATAAAAAAGTTATTACATTATTTTATACTAAATTATTTTTTATAATATGCTACCACACCCGACTGCAAAATTCTCTAAAGATGAAGTTATGCACTTTGCGAATTACACTGACGATATTTAAAAGGTATTTTTTTTTATCCTAAACATGTTTCAACTTTTAAGCAACATTTTTTTTGACATACCTCGTACAACAATTTAAAAAATATTATTTGATGATTGCATTTAGGTTTCCGACCATGCAGAACTTTTTAAAGATTTTTTTTTCTTAAAATTAATAATAAAAAGTTTTTCATATGGTGTTAACTTAAGTAGACACGCTGTTAATTGGATTATGTTTACGGTTTAAAACTTTTTAATTTTCTACATTATTAAAATTTTAAAGTACATCACATACGTATTTCTGTCTGGTTTTACAAAAGATATTTTATACCGGGTGTCCCAACTCCATTTATAGACGAAATAACCTAGTCTATATCCAAGATACAAAAACAAACTTTAAATATATACTTTTTTAATATGGATCCACTTATTTTACTGACAGTTTTAGTAAATGTACAAGCTTTCTCAAAAACAGATTTTTTATTGAAGATATGCTCTATATTTGTTAGACGGATTCATTTATTCGATGGTCTTTTTACTAAGTACACGCCAAAAGTCAATATAAAAAAGAACCGCTTCGGTCCTTGTCCCGAAGAATAGCGAGCTTACCGTTTCCATTACTTTTAGTCATGTAAGCCCCACATATTGTTTCTAACGGAGACTCAAATAAGGTCTAAAACTTCAACCAGCCACCTTCTTCTTCCAGGCTACGAACTTATTTCCTCTTTTTCCACACATGGCCGCGTATCTGCTTACGTACGCAACGATGTGGCTTGTGCTCGAATTTCCAATCTTGAGTCGGGTACGCCCGATATTCTTTGACTTAAACTTTTCCTTAAGTCTTATACCAAAATTATCCGTTGTTTGTACCGGTACCCAAGTAATCGTGCTTGGCGCTTTTAATGTTCATAATAAGGAGTGGCTCTTCAAAAACTGAAATCTTCGCAGTCAATAACTCTCTTATCAACTTTTTAGGGAACCCACCTACTTTTCTAGAACCTTTATACTTCAAATCCCCTAAATCTTATTTTTACCTTCGACTTAAAACTTTATTAAGCATCTGTTACTGATCCCGTAGGTGGCTCAGATCATGGCTTAATTACTAATCTTACTCTGCACATCCCGAGGTAAATAAATGCATACCACCTCTTACCGTATGGCACTACAACTCAGCATATTGGAATGGACTGAGAGACTTCTTGGCCACCTAGCCCTAGGATACCATCTATTTTTCTTCTCATGATTCTTCCGAAATTTGCAAGCCTTCCAAAATTTACAGGCAACTGACGAAATTAATTCCATTGGGTATTAAAACTTATATTCCACACACCATAAAGAACCCCAAACCCTCCGATATAAACCTGGGTTCTCTAAATCTTGTGATGAAGCTAGACGTCTAAAAGTTTAGGCTCATAAAAAGTTTCTTTAGAATCCTAGCCCAAAAACCGACAGGCTAGCATTAAAGCAAGAAACTACTACAATTAAACAATTTTAGAAACCAAAGACTTGACCTGCGATAATCGCTTAAAATTGAAAAGGGGGCTTTTTTGCTCAAATGGCAGTAAATCCTTTTGGTCTTTTGCCAAAAATATAAGTAGGAATTTTGTACTAGTTCTTTTTCACTACTAACTTTGAAAGGTACAATTATTCTACCGCTAAAGGAAAGGCAGAACTATTTATTTGCTAAATAATTTGCTGCCAATTCAACCCTTGACCCTCCCGAAAATCATTTAATTACAGCTATCGCCCACTTCCTCATAAAATGACCCATATTATTTTTAAACTAAAACACATTTAGCGTATCCTTTCTTCTTTTAACACCAAGAAATTGTCTGGACTGGATGACTTAAAGTCATTTTAAAAAATGTGCTTCGGAAGTGGCACCCATCTTAACTCGGGTCTTTTAAATGCCTTACGACACAGTTATGTTTCTGGAGAGCAGAAAAGCTGCACGTCTTCAACCTAATCCCAAGAAAAGATCTAAATCTCTTCCATCTAACTATAGACCACTTTCACTTCTCTTAATTCTTTGTAAAGTAATGAAGAAATTCAATCAATTACAAGTCCTTAAGTATTTAGATAAACACAAAATTTTGCATGACAGAGGGTACGGATTTTACCACAAAAATCCCCAGTCCCAGATCCAGTGCCCGATTTAAGCATATGCAACATGGGAAATTGCCTATGGGCCACCAACATAAATTTAAAGGATATTGCACCTTTGTGGGTTTTTATGTGGGCGGCGTGGAAGGTCAGTTATAATCAGGTAAGGACCTTTTTTGTCATCTACAAATCTGTTTGGGACCTCTATATAAAAATGATTGAAGAAAGGTCGTTTAATTAAGATGAAGACCTTTTTTTGGCCTTTAGAATTTTGGATAGTTATATATGCTAGCGAAACATGCACCCTTACCAAAGACAGCGAACGGAAACTAAAAGTTTTGAAGAGAAAATTTTTGCGCAAGACTTTTGGACCATTGCGAAGCCCAATAACACAACAGTACCGAGTAAGAGAAATAAAGGCAAGAAGGCAGCAATGGGCAGGTCATGTGCAAAAACAACCTGACACCCAGTTAGTAAAGTTGACTTGGGAAGAAGCACCTATGATGGGACGAAGATCTCTAGGACGCCCCCATACGAGGTGGCGTGATAACATCAAAGCGGACCTAAATGCCATCGAAATACAATCCGCATTGCATTGATGAAGGATCGACACCAATCGAGGCGAATAATACACTCGGCCAAGACCCACCCCGGGTTGTAGAGCCATGGAGTAAGTAAGTAAGAATTTTTTGAGGACCACCACCACATGCTATGGGCCTCCGAAATCCAAATCCGGCGCTGCTTAGATCGTTGCTTTGATATATTATAATGTAGCTTAATTGGGCTAAAAGCTCATTTTAAGATTGCCTTATTAAAGATGTTTAATTAGCCTTTGTTTTAAGGCAAAATACCTTCTAACTAGCTCAATGTCAGTCGGGGCACGTGGGTCGTGGATTGAGTAACCTAAACATTCCTTTAACTCCTGTATCAGAATAAGAAATTAATAAATAGATAAATTGTTAGCCCTCCTATTATAGTTTACCACAAAAAAGGTACTTATATATGGGCGCCACCTAAAGTTATAAAATAGTTTTGGTAAACTACAGAAGGATAGTTCCTCTAGGTAAACTAAAACAAAACAAACAGATTCCAACACAAAATAAAAAAGACAACGTATAAAATATGCGTGTTCTTTATTTGAGGAACTTAATCTTGGTTTAAAAAAATGGGTGTTACTAGAAAAAAACATAAGAGACTCTAGCGTTTAACGATTGCAAACGTTATTACACCGCTTTAACAAAATTTACCAATTTAAATTAAATATTTAAGTATCTAAATTAACATAGTTTACTATTTTGTTTAAGATGTAATATGTTATTTTAGACAATTGATAAAAAACGGTGTACTTTAAAAGGTTTTATATGTGTAATCAACTTGTCTGAAATCCTCTATAAAAGGTCCACTAGGTGTTGGAGTGGGATTCTCACACTGGTTGTAGGCTGGGGCCTACACTTGGGATTCAGACAAGTGGCATTTGCTGGTCATAGATCATAAGGAGGAGTCAACTCGTGTGGTAGGTTATGGCTTGCCTCACTTCAAGCAGGCAACTCAAATCTGGCCTTCCTTCCAAGTGTTACGAAGGAAGCGAAAGGGATAGATGGAAAAATAGAAGAAAGTTGAAGAAGAATGAAAAACTGAAGAATGAAAGAAGAACCGGGCTTATCTAAAACAAGATCAAATTATTAAAACTAATTCAAAGACAACGTGTTTTTGAGGTTAGGTTTCGACCTTACAAGAAAAAGGTGAATTATGCAAAAATACTAACGCAAAATATAAGCATAGAAAAAGACATAGGTACCTTTTAGGCTAAAGATGGACAAGGATTCGTGATTTTTAACAGAGATAATTCGAAATTTTTATCAAATCACAAAATCGCCTTCTACTCGTCGCTCCGGTTAGGCAGAAAGTGTCATTCGGAGTCTCTAAATGTCCGACCAAAATTTGACACTTTGTCGGACCACTTCGGCGGGTAAAACTCTGAAAGGTCCTCGAAATTTGACGGCTATAAGGCCAAAGGTTTAAAAAGATATGTGAAATGTCGCTGCTTCCCTCAAAACCATGGACTCGAGAAAGGTTCACAAACCACAAAAATATTAACCGGTCACAAAAATCTCATTTGTAAAAGTGTAACACCAACAGCTAGCGAAGCCTCTAGTAGATATATGCTCGAAGAACAAAAATCAAGCTACCTTTTACAGAGTATCGTTGCGATAATTAAGTCACTGCGCACTAGACGGCGCTAGGGGTACCAAATAAAATAAAATAATACGCTAGGAAAGCTGTTGTAATTAAATTCGCACTGCACTGTTACACTATTAAAAAGTTTTAAACAGGTCTGACCGGACGCGATACTTAATAAACTTTCCTCCTATGGCCTTTCAACTAAACTTTGTTCTTGGCTCTTTAGTTATACTTGGTTTCAGAGATAACTCATTCTGAAAGCAATGCCGTAAAAAAATTATTGCTTAAACAGGTATCACGTACTTCAGAAAAATGCTCTTATTTAGTCTCTGTCTTGCCATAAAACCTGATGCTGGGTGTGAGGAACTAGAAAATCGTTGAGTTTAATATTTTTGGCTCATTCAGTCATTGTTCACAAAAGGGTATGTTTATTATAATTTTTTGTTTACTTTGTGGCATTGCTTTTAAAATGATTATATTTGGGTTCTTGATTTTTCTGATCCACGTATATCAGTTCTTGTGGATGGCCACTCTTTAAGCTTTTATCAAGTAAAAGAATTACCCATGAGCGGCCAAGTTTTGTAAACCAAAGATATCTTTAATCTTGTGGGCACATTTGAAAATAACCTTAACTGACATAAACATATTGTGTGTATAGCCACGGCAGGTTTAGAAAAGTTTAAATTTTTCTTTCAAGCCAAAAATTATTTTTCCCCTTCTTATTTATTCACTTTGTATGTGTCCTAAACCCGACCCCCTTTGGAATATTGTTCTCATATCTGGGGCTGTCCTCCTAATGTTCCTTTACTTACAAAAAGGCTTTCTTTTCTCACCCATCATTTTCTGTGGGGAATGTATCGCTTTTTTATGGGTACTTCCATGGCTTCTGCTCTGAAGAATTGGCCACTATAATTTCTCTCCTCACGGTTCCCAACTGAGAAAGTCCTGGTGTCGCACGTTAGCATCCTTATACGGTTCAACTGGACAGGCCCCGAACTTCTCGCTTTGTTCGTTCTTTTATCCCTAGAGCTTCTAGTTTTCTCTTTCCTTTCAAATCTTTAAGTATTTAAGTCCCGCGTTAAAAAACTCCCTTTTACCTCGCTTAAGACACCTATGATACTTTGGCCTTCATGGATTGTTCAAAGATAAGAAAAACTCTAAGGGTGTAAATGTGCTTCTCTAAGAGCTACATTAAGATTTTACAATTAAAATGTAGTAAGATATTGCAGAAATGATAAATAATAACAGTTCCCTAAAAGTTATTTTGGTATTTTTTCCTAAGCATGAAACACGCACTCATTAAGCTTATATTAATACACAAATGATATTGCAAATGTTATACCTACTTTAAAATTAATTCAGCACATTATTGGGACATGCCCCATTTAGATTTTTAAATTACAATAGCAATCTTAAAGAAACAAGTTAACACACTAATTTTTTATTAATTTAAAGATTTTTTTCGTGTGTGTGTGTCCTTAACTGTTTGGTGGTCATTGTATAAACCTTTTTATTATTAATAGTAGCATCTGCTTTTAACTTTTTAACTACATTCTGTAGCATGCTGTGTGCACGTTGACTTCACCTTTCAGTCTTTAAAGATTCTGATCACGTGGTCAGTAATTTGGGTAACCGATTATCCATAGAATTTATTTGTTTATTGACCAAAGAGTTTTAAATTTATATTTCTCTTATAACGTTCCGTAATCACTATATAGTGTTGCGCCATTTCTGCGGAGCCATTTTAGGAATTGTATGGCAAAAACCGGGATACGCTGAAGCCGCCGTTTGTTTCATGGGATTGCGGCCTTCGGGAAATTGCATTGCCAGATCACGCTGCACTGATGAAGTCAGATTTTTGTATTTTGTGTTTTAAGTCCATTTATATTAAAAGATAAACAAAAACATCTTTTTACCTTTCTTATTCTTTTTTTTTGTGTTTTTAAGCAAAAAAATTAACATCGCCAGCAATAAACTATAAAAACACATTCTGCAGACAATAACCAATCATTTTAAACAGCACAACGACCCAAGTATACTCCGATTTAAAGAGCCTTCCATCCTAACTTGTCCAAAGGATTCCTTAGTGTATTTGTAAATATAAAGTAAAATTGAAAAACATCAATATTTTAGTTTGCGACATCAATAATAACTAACAGCACACTTTCCGAAAAGCTCTCGGTAGAGCTGATAAAACCTGACACATACGATAATTATTATTAAATGTATGCCTACTCAAAAAACGGTAAAGGTATAAAATCTAAAAAACATATTATATTTCAGTTTTAGGCATCCTATTTTTCGTTTATAATAATTTTTATTAAAGACATTTTCTTTCTCTTTCTAATGTTTAAGCTAGAAGTAGGTACATCTTAATAATCTACAAAACACACTGCTGAATTTTATAAAAGTTGAAGGAGAGGTACTCAAAAAACGGTTTAGATTTAAAATTTAAAAAAACATATTTTTTTAGTTTTAGGCATCATGTTTTTCGTTTATAATCATTTTTGTTAAAGACCTTTTCCATCTCTTTCCAATTTTTAAGCTAGAAGTAGGTAAATCTTAATAATCTACAAAACACACTGCTGAATTTTATAAAAATTGGAAGAGAGGTACTCAACAAACGGTAGAGGTATAAAATCTAAAAAAATATTTCTTTTCAGTTTTAGACCCATGTTAATATGAGCTTCCTATTTTCTGATTTAGTATCTGCCCTTTTTTTGTACATACTACATTCTGTAGCACCTTGTATAGACGTTCACTTAACCCTATTTTGATCTTTAATAAATTATGTTAAAACATTTTTTTATGTTATACGGTTTTATCACAGTAAAAATGATGAAGGTTATGTACTAACAGCTAAAAATAATTTTGTAAGTCCTAGCTATCAGATCGTACCAATCTTCTTAATCTGGGGTATTAATCAGACAAGTAATAAAATCGTTGGGCGTATAAAGAGTAGATATTAGGATAGAAATGTCACGTACCCAACGATTTTATTATTTGTCTGATCAATACCCTAGATTAAGGAGATATTTGGTACGATCTGATAGCTAGGACTTACTAAATTATTTTTAGCGTTTAGTATATAATCTTTATTATTTTAACTGTAATAAAACCGTTTAACATATTTTTTTACATAATTTATTTGTAAGTTTTAAGTTTTGTTGTTAGTTAATACTTTTCATTTTATTAAGTTCATTTATTGCTTTACTATAACTAACCAGAACTAACCAACGATTTAATATTGAGGTAGTTGTGGAAGAAATATTTAATCGGCTATTTTGTGGCCACGGCCATCTTAGATTTTAGTTTTTTCATAGTAATTCTAATTCTATTCTACCAATCAAGCCCTTTCATTGGATACCCATATTGAGTTTGTTATGGAAAAAATAGGCAATCCGCCATTTTGTGGCGACGGCCATCTTGGATTTGGATTTTTTCATAGTGAGCTCTTTTCTTCCAATTAAACCCTTTCATTTGATACTGATAATTTTATTTTTTTTATAGTAGGTTCTATTCTACCAATCAAGCCGTTTTATTTAATACCCATGTTAAGGTTTTAGTGAAGTATAATGTAGTCCGCCATTTTGTATCGGCGGCCATCTTGAATTTAAAATCATAAAAAAAATGTTATATTGTATTGTCGTCAAGAATAAGAGTGTGTACCAAATTTTAGATCGATCGGTCGTCGAAGGGGCTCAAATTCCAATTCCTAGATTTCACCCAAATAAATAACAAATAATTCCAAATAAATAAACAAGTCAAGGTAAGTAAAATCTTTTAAAAATTGTAATGCACGTATCAGAAGTTTGGGTCACCGATTTTCCATGGAATTTATTTATTTACTTACAAAAGGTTTTAAATTTATTTTTCTCTAATGACCCTTTTCCGTAACTTGAACCACTGTATAGTGCTGCGCCATTCCGCCCGGAGCCATTTTAGAAATTGCACGGCAAAAACCGGGATAAGCTGGAGCCGCCGTTCGTTTTATGGGATTGCAACGGGCCTTCGGGAAATTGCATTGCCAGATCACGCTCCACTGATGGAGACAGGCTTTTGTCTTTTTCGTTTTTTTTTCTAAAACGGCGGTTCGATTTTTACGATATAGCGTTCGCACTATTCCTTTTTTTTTTTTTTTTGTAAAGTTTTTGAAGCTGAATAAGCGCATAATTGAGCACAGAATTTAGGTATTAGAGATAGTTTGTAGCCTATTTTAAAAATATGCTTTTATTTAAATAATGGTAATTATAGTTTAATAAATCGTAGCTTAAATTTAGATAATAAAAATATGTAGCATAATACAACATTTTCATAAAATTAATAAAAATTAGTTTCTTAAATATTATTCTTAGCAACATTACTTGTTAAAATTTAATTTAATTTTTAAAATATGAATACTTTACTTTTATGTAGATTTCAATGTTTGACATGTCTTTGTCTAAATTTAGTCACGTAAACTGAAGTAAAAAAATGTCACTTGACAATTTAGAATATAGAAAAATTATTAAAACCTAACCAAATTCGAAGACACAATTTTAGTAATCTTTGATTTTTGACGCTCTGCTTATGGAAACAGACTTTTGTAATTTTAATTTTTATTAAGGCTGCAGGTCGTTCGATTTTTAACGATATGTCGTTCGCACTAATCTATTTTTGTACAAAGTTCTGAAGCTAAATGTGCTAAATAAGCACATAATCTTGCACAGAACTTAGGTACTAGATATTTTGTAGCTGGGGGCGCAATTAGGAGGGGCTAGGATGCTTAGCCAACCAAGACGAAAACTAGTCCCCCAAATTATTAGGCATATAAATATTAGATAAAACGGATTAAGATTGTTGAATTTCTATCCTGACATAGTTAAGTTGCTAGACGCGACCTTATTAGAGACAGGTAAAAACCCAACATCACAAATTTTATTAAGCATCGCCATACGGTCAATACACGGTGTAAATTAATTGATAGGTAAAAATACCGGATATGATTCCTCAGCCTATTTTAGGAAGAAAAGTTTATATTAACATATGTCCTAAACCTCTTAACTTTTTAGCTACAGGGTGTTAAAGTTTTAAGAAGATGATCGTATTCTTATCCTAACTATCAAGCTGTTCGAGATATTTTAATGAAATTTGGCACGCACCTACTAAACACCGATAGGATTTTTTATGTAGAAGATTTTTAAATATTTCTACCAGTGGCGTACGTATGGGATAAATACTGAAGATTAAAAACAAATAGTATTCGCCATTGCCTTTTCACCAAAATAAAAATATATATTTTTTTAATCCTCATTTATTTTGCAACGAATTTAATCTTTTGTCTATTTTCCGATGCACTATTTTCGCATAAAAAACTAAAAATAGGACAGTATCCCAGTAGTTTAATATATTTTGGCTATACCAAACATGCACCAACAACGGTTTTTATTTTTTTACGCAAAAACGGTACATCGGACAAAACAGATCAGTAAGTCAAATTTGTTGCAAAATAAATTGGAATTTTAAAAATTATTTTTATTTTTGAAAAAAGTAATGCGTTTCATATTTTTTTTATTATTTTTTAGGATACATACGGATGCCACTGGTAGAAATAATTAAAAATCTTGCACATTAAAAAATGCCTACTGGTGCTGAGTAGGTGCGTGTCAAATTTTATAAAAATATCTCGAATAGTTTTAAAGTTATGATAAGAATAAGATTTTTTCTTTTAACTTTAACACCCTGTAGCTCAAAAGTTAAGAGGTATAAGGCATATGTTATAAAATCGTTTCTTTCTAAAATGGGCTAAGGAATCATATCTTGTCCTTTTAGCCATCAATTAAATTACACCCTGTAAATTATAACATATAAGGTGGTTTTCGGTGTTTTGTTACTTGATAATACTTAAATATTTTTTACTAAAGACATAGTTTAGGTAGGGGTCATGGTTAGTTAAATCTTTTTTTATTCCTTAGTTAAACCTGGGGGTCAAGCTTAGTTCAGGTTGGTTTTTTTATTCTTTAACTAAACCCCTGATCGATTTTTATTGATCCTAATATTTTAGAGGATATTAGTTTTGTTGACATTGAAAATTTGTCAATTTAAGAAATTTTAGGTAAAGGTATACTCAGAGGAAAAAAAACACCTTCAAAAATTTTAACAAAAGCATTACCTATTCCAAAAATTCTGTTAACAATGGCCAAAATGGCGAAAGAGTCGACAGATATTTTAAAGTCAAAAGAAAATATAAAACAAAAAAAGGATGCGGTTGAAAAAAGAAGAACCAATAAAAACTAAGCTAGTCGGGAAAACCAAGACAAAAAATAACAAGAAAATAAGAAAAATTAAAAACCAAACAAAGGAACTTCCAACAAAAAACAAGATAATTAAAATAAAAAATAAACGAAACAAAACCACATTCTGTAAGTGAAAATGAGTGTGATAAGGAAAATGATAATTATTTAAAAATTAACTTCATATATTATTGCTGGGGATGTGAAAAACTGAAAGCACAATACGACTTGGTTTCAATTAAGTAGCTAGAACTAAAATATAAGGAGTTCCTAAATGTGATATTTTAATAAAAGAAGTGTGAATATATATTATGTGGATACATAATATTATATAAAAACAGTTAAAAAAATTATTTTTTAAAAAAAGGTTTTATTTATAAAGTTTAAGTTTAAAAAACAAATACTCGGTGAAAATCAATGTTTTATAATAACCTTAAAACAATTTATATTATATAGTTTTCTTAAAAAATTGTTTTTAAAATTTAATTTTGGTTTTTGTGTAAGAAATAGTTTCTAACAATTAAAAAAAAAAAAAAATAAAAAGCATATTGTTTTTAATAATCTAACCCATATATCCTGGAGAACGTTGTTGTTTATGCAAACAAAAAACACACATATTTGTGTTTTTTGTTTACACAGTACAACGGCGTGTATCCCGCACTGCAGGCATCTATTCTTTTTAGTATTTTCATAATGGGGCATCTATTTAAAGGGGTAGGCGTCTATTCACAAATAGTAAAAATATAAGTCGCAATTCAAGCTAAAGGATAAGGCTATTTAAAATGGTTTTTCAAGAAGTGGAGCATCTTTTCAGAGTTTTCCCTAATGATTGACAAATTAGTTAGCTTTATTGGTAGTGACCCTGATTTTTGATCCTGGTTGTTTTGGGTTTGAATTTTGTGTACATGAGACGTACCATAATATGGGGTTTTCTGGTTTTATTGTTTAACTTGTTTAAAGTAGCTCATTGCAGATTACAATTAAGAAAGTAATGACCTATTATTTAAAATAAATAAATATAACAAAAAAAAGTTCATAAAAATAAGAAAATGTCAAAACTGGGACAAAAAAGTTGAGTGACTCACTTACCATTTGACAAAGTTGTGTCTTATTTGGAGATGTGGTAATCTACCACATTAAAGGTTTCGCATTTTACGGAAACTCATTGCAGATTACAATTAAGAAAGTAATGACCTATTATTTAAAATAAATAAATATAACAGTAAGAGGTTTCGCATTTTACGGAAACTTACCCTTTGCCATTTTATTATGAGCTTTTACTTCTGTATCTGGGGGGACGCTAATCCAGCTGTCTAAATAATTAAATTTTGTGACTGGGGCTACTGGTTCTTCAAAGAACGTTATTTGTGGACATTAATGGTTGTAGCTGCGGCTAAACACTAGCACTTTTGCTTTGATTATTTTAATTTTTAGACCTAGTTTACTTTTCTCAGTTGATATATCTTTGAAGGCCTACAGAGCTGACAGTAAAGGTATTAACTGTGTCGTCAGCATATCGCAAGTTATTTATCAATCTACCGATGACTTTTAACTTTTATACTGGCCTCCCTGCCTTCACAAACACACACACACACACACATACTTCAAAAATTTCTACTACGTCGAAAATCGTGCCGCAGGTTTTATATCAAAAAGTTGTGCCATTTATGTCAAATAGGGCAGTCTAACAATATGTATTACCATTATTTCACTTTCCTCTGAATTGGCATTTTTTTGTAATTGTCTTTGATAGTTAGCTAGACGCTTGATTAGGCTTATTTATACTAAAAACATAAAAAAATACATTTTAAACAAGTTGCCTCATAAATAAATAATAATTTTAGGAGATAGTGGATACAACATGAGATCCTATTTACTAACCCCAATTTTAAATCCTGCTACCCATGCCGAAGAACTGTACAATGAATCCCACATAAGAACTCGCAACATCATAGAACGAACCATTGGAGTGTGGAAGCGTCGTTTTCCAATATTAGCATATGGTTCCCGTATTAAATTAGATACATTTTTAGTTGTAATTGTTGCCACTGCTGTGCTTAATAATATATGTAGAGCTAATAATGCGGAAGAGCCACCAGATCCTGAAGATATTTTTAAATATTATGCAAGAAGACGAAGTACCCGAGAGTCCTGCACCAAATAACCGAGTTCCATTTGCAGCAAACCAAATTAGAAGAGAATTAGTTGAAAATTATTTTGATGAATAAACAAATCTACCAGTTTCTGTTTTTTTTTTCTTTTTATGACTTTTAGATAAAGCTCCTTGGACATGGTGCTATTTTTACTGCAAGTTTTGACGCAATATACAAGACCACAACTTAAACTAACCTTCAAATGTCACTCATGTTATGCAAATTCTAAATGATTTTAAATTGTAATGTTGTCACTAAGTAAATTTCGTCATAAATTGCACTAAAAATAGAAATAGTTCCATGTCTGAAAAGCTTCGGAGGATTTTTGTAAAAATAAATAGGCGACATTCCAGCGGGACTTTAAATGTGTTTGAAGTAAATGCAGTCATATCGTCTTTACTAGCATCGTAGTGATCTCTATCAAACTCATTGTTCAAACCAAAAACTATCTTTTCATTCATTATCGATAATGCCAATTCATGAACTGGGTCATCTTTTGGTTGAAATGTGCCACCACCAGTTTTTTTAATTTCATTTTTTTTCACTGGCTACTTTTTTCCTTGTTGTTTTCTTGATATTGTCATAATATTTCTTCAGACATATTTTTGTTCTACAATAAGACTCTGGAGACTGAGCATTAAATTCTGTAGTGATTTTCTCCCAAGCTTCATCCTTTTCTCGCCAAGTTTAAGCGTTTGTCTGCTTGTTTTCTATAATGTATTTAAATTTGTAAATAATATTTAAAAAGATGTGTTTTCACCTTTAAAGAAAAATTCGGTGCCCTTTTCTTACAGTTTACTTCCACTGTATAAACTTCTTAATACAAGCACTTAACTTTAAAAAATGCTAAAAAATAAAGGAAGATATTTTGTTCAACTGCTTTGTTTATGGCGTTGCTGCAAGAAACAAAACAAAAATGTAAAAAAGTAAGGTTAGTTACAATATCTTCTTCCCTTTTTGGCTAGAAATGGAAGAGAATCCGACGTTGCCAAATGTATCTCGAACTTTACTAAGTTTTTAAAAATGCGTTCGGTGCAAAGCGAAACATTATTAAGGTTAACCTTAATCTAAGATTCTTCTTAGCTAAGTCAAACTTTAGGAAGAACCGGTTGCAAACGGGTGTAAGAGATATATTTGAAGGTTGTATAAGCATTTGTTTTTTTTTTAAATTGGGAAAAAAACTTGACTGTAATGTTTTAAATTGTTTATATTTAAGCAAAAGACTATTTTTTATAAATATATTTTTATAACATTTAAATGACTATTTCACTAGAGTATTTTATACTGGCAAAATGTCATAGCAACCTCCTGTTTTCTACTGGCAAAACTCCCACCTGCTCCTACCTTGATAAAACCAACATGATGGTATTTCAGCGGCAAAACTTAGTTAGGTTAAAGTAAAAGAGGTAAAAAAACTATTGTCAGTTTGAGAAGTGTCCCAACCCCCATCTACGCAAGTGTCGCCTATTTTTAAAATTAAATATGAATCTTTTAAATCAAAATGCGAGATTTGGAAGCCAGTGTGAGCCAGAGATTTAAAAAATATGTAAAAATATTCCACCTAATACACAAAAATAAAAAAAAAAAATTTCATGCAATGTTTAGTTTTTGAAGAAGCAAATTATAAACTCGAGAAATCTACTTCCGTAATAGAGTTCCACGTCTCAATCGCTGCAGGTTAACCAGACCTAAAACCAGACTTTGATTGGAAAGAATGGACAAACTATTGTTAATTATAATAACTGTACATTTAATATAAATTGTAATAAAATATAATCATACCTTGTTAATATAATGCCATGTTTTAATTAAAGTTTGAAGTTTGGCTTGTTTTTCTCGTGAAATAGTCTTGTCGAATTACATTCGAGAAAAAAATTTTAGGTAAAATATTTCTCTTGTTTTATTCAAGTTTGTTGCTTTTAAGTAATTTCGTTCTTGACATTTATCTAATACCACTCGCCTTAGGCCCGTGTTATTATTAAAAATGTCATACACGAAATTGCCAAGGCAACAACCTTTCAAACAATCGAAATATTTTGCCGGCAAAATTTTCTCTCTTATGATATTATATACGATTATTGACAACTTCAAAACTAAAAACTATTTCGCTGCTGGTTACTGGTTCCAGGTGTATATAATACATAATACAAACATTTCATTACATGTCCGTTTTTTTTAAAGGTTTAACCTATCTGGTGGTCGTATTGTCCTTCTACTTCTTCCCTTATTGACTTGTGTTTTATCCAAACATATTTTTTCTTCCTTAACCGCTATGTCACTAGTTTGGTCTTTCCAATTTAAATTATGATTACTTGCTTTTCTTGGTTTTGTTGATTCCTGTATAATTTAAGTTGACTTCGATTTCTTCTGTACCTCTTTCCATTATTGTCACTAATTATATAATGAAAACGATTTGCATATATTATGTTTTCTATTTCCCAAGTACCGTCTTTCTGACGTTAAAATAATATCGTTTCTGATTTTTTTGTAACATTTGTTTTTTAACATTTTCCAGATCGATTAGCCTAAATTGAATCTCATCTTTGTGAACTGGTAGTGGAGTTCGAATGCTTCGATTAAACAATAATTGTACTAGTGAAAGTAATCCATCGGCTTTTGCCCTATTGTTATAGTAAAGGATAGCCGAAAATAGATGATTAGAAACTTAAAAAAAACTTTTACAATTTGAATATGACGTTTACATACCATTAGACTGTAAATAATTAGGACTGGACGTATTTAATTTAATGAAATATAATTTAGCAAAATTATAAATTTCTATAGATAAAAACGGTGGACCGTTATCAGAAAAAAATTCTACTGGTAAACCAAAAGATTTAAATACATTTTTTAAACTAGAGTTAACAAAAGTAGCATTTTTACTGTGTATTTTATTAACTATCAAATATTTACTTTAATAATCATAGATATTAGTCAACAATAACAAGAAAGTTTGTACCATTAACGTAAACAAAATCGATTCCAATTTTTTGCCACGGAATTTAGGATATTTAATAAGGAGTTAATGGTAACTTAGGATTATTTTTTGAAAATCGCTGACAAATGTCACAACTTAATACAAACTGTTTAATGTCTCTCATAATATTGTGCCAGTAAACCACCTCTTTTGCAATATTTTTACATAATTGTACTCCTTGATGTATATGATGCATACCATTAAGAAATTTGGTTCTTAAATAATCAGAAATGATGACTGGTTTTTTAAAAATATATTACATTAATAAATTCATAAATGCCATTGCGAATTTCCCAATATTTTTTAAATTTTATAAAACATTACATTTATGCACTGGCCAACCTTCATAAATATAACTTTTTAATTGTTGTAAATTTGTATCATTAGCAGTTCCGTTGTTATTCTTTTTACGTTCTCATCAAAAGTTATAATAATTGAACAAACATGTAAGTTTTCATCTAAGCCGTTTATTTCAAACATATATTTGGCTTAATACCATAAACATAATAACTAAAACGTTTACAACCAAAAACTATAGTCAAAAGTTCCTTTTAAATGTCGCTATATTTTTGTTGTGCCGCATTAAGAGAATCTGAAGCAAATTCTATAGGATGGCCATTTTGCATTATAACAGCACCCATTCCAAAGTGACTTGAATTAACAGATAGAACGGTTTCTTTTTGTTGATCAAAATACGACAATACTGGTGTTAAAGTAATAACATCTTTAAGATTTTTAAAACACTTGTCTTGCTCATGATCCCATCCACACTCATATTTATCACTTAATAATCTACGTAAGGAAGCCGTTTTATCTGACAAATTTGGTATTTTACACAAATATGTAACTAATTTCAAAAACCGTTGTAATTCAGTTTTGTTTTTGGGAATAGACATATTTTCTATGTTTTTAATTTTTATACAATCTGCTTGTATTCCGAATTTATTTAATAGGTAACTCAAAAACTTAACTTCCTTTAACGCAAATTTTGATTTATCTCTATTTAAAGTAAGTCCACTATTTGCTAACCTTTTAAGTACAATATTTATATTTTCATAATGATCTTTTAAATATTTTCCAAAAACTAAAATGTCATCAAAGTATGCAATAACCCCGGGAAGACCTTTAACAATCCTACAAACGATACTTTGAAATATTTCTGGTGCACTACAAATTCCAAAGGGCATTCTCAAATAAGAATAGTGTTACTTTTGTACAAAGCTTTGACCTTTTTTCATCTAGAGGTACTTGCATAAATGCAGAAGAAGCATTCAAAACAGAATATATTTTTGAACCTGTTAACTGAGAAAAAATATGTTGAAAATTGGAAATCACAAAAGGTTCTCTTTTAATATGTTCATTTAATTCTTTTTAATCCATGGAAATCCTAACATCACCATTTGGTTTATTAACTACAACTATTGGATGTATCATACTATATATTTAATTTTTACTTTTCCAAATCCTTCAAAAACTTTCGAATATTTTGGAAGAACCGTTTTATTAGACTCAGACATATATTTTGTACTATTTGATCTGTTATAATATTAGGTTAAATGGCACCATCCAAGCTTAAAATTGACTGACCACAATATTCTCTATTTAAGATGTAAAAATTAATTTTTAAATTATATTTTTTAACCAACACTCAAATGAATTATAACCTTTTGTAAATATTTTATGTCCCGTATAAGATCCTAATGATTTTTAAATTTCCTAAAAAATGTGTTTTGGAAAATCTGTAAAAGTTAATATATTAACTACCTACAACACTACCGGTGTCTATTTTGAACTTATGGTTTGCACTATCTATGTTAATTATTTCAGACCATTCTAAAGTATTATTACTTGTTTGACATATTGTCCAAACAAATTTGTCATATTTTAAAATTATGTCTACCCGTAAATTATTTTCATCAGGAACTTAAACGTCATAAACCTTCTTGAAATGTCTACAATATTTTACAAAATGACCTTTACAACCACAATTATTGACTTTTTATAATATGCCAGACATCTATTAATAATGTGTGTTTATCCACAATTTAAGGACTTTATTCTGTCTTTACTCACATATTTTAAACTTTTAGACCCATTTTTGTCATATTCATCCCCTTTTTTAATGTTATACTTATTAAAATCTCGATTTGTTATTGGATGAACTCCAGAATCATAATTATTAACTGACTTATTATCTAATTTTTTTAGTCATCCTACCTATTTCTAGGCTTCTATAAATTAAAATTGTTCTTGCAAATTTAAATCAGGTTTTTGCAAAGGAACCTCTTGGATTTTTTGTAAGCAATTCCCAAAGTAATTCGATCCCTCAATAAAATATTTTAATAAAGATAAATTCACAATTCATAACTTAATATTAAGGTTTTTAATTGCATAAGGATATGATCAAAACCTTCATTATAATGTTGATTTCTACTAATAAAATGAAAATGGTGTAATACTAAATAATTATTTGGATTACAAAAATCATCAAATTTGTTAAAAATTATGTCAATTTTAGTTTTGTCAGTGTAATTGTCATATTTAAATGTATTTTATAAATTTTAAACCTTCATTTCCTTATAAATTTAAAAGAATGCTATCTTCACCTCTTTTTTTTCAGTGCCACTAGCTTTAAAATATATTTGGAGCTTTTACTTCCACACCTTCCAGTTTTTGGACATATTGCCAGAAAATACTAAAGGCTTAATTGACCTAACTGAATCCATTCTCAATGCTTAATTTTATTGTCTTTTAACCCCTGGGGCATGTAATGTTTTATATTTGAGTAAAAGTCTATTTTTTATAAATATTTTTTTATAACATTTAAATGATTGTTGACAACTTCAAAACTAGAAACTATTCTGCTGCTGGTTACTGGTTCCAGGTGTGTATAATACATAATACAAACAATACATTACATTAACATTGGCTGTTTTTGGTAAAAATTTAAAATAAAATGTCTTAAAATTTTATTTAACATTTTATTAAATATACAAATACACTTAAAAACTCGTTAAAAGAACCATTTATTATTATTTACACCCGTCACTATTATTATCCTCATCCAAATATATGTGATTGTCAGCTTCAGCAACTTGATTTTTTTTAATTGCCACACTAATTGGTTTTTTAAGGAAGGCCGACAGTGCGGACATTTTTTATTTTTAAATTTCTTTGTTTTCCAGGAAAAGTATAAACAAAATATTATTTGGCTTTTCTCCAGAATAAAATTAAAAAAAAATAAACATTTTAAGAAAACTAAACCTTTTATATGCTATGAAGAACTATTCTGTTCTTGCACAATATAATAAAAGTTAAGATTACGTTAATAGAAATAATATAATGAAATATTTAATAAACAGTTACTTACGATACGAAGGTTCATTAGCTCTCGGTGGAAATTATTTTTATGCAATGAAATAAAATCTTAACAAGACGCCAGACGGCAACTGGGCTAATGATTGCGTCTTAAAAGTGTGGTAAATAGTTTACCAAAAATGTGGTAAACAGTTTACCAAGGAACTTACAATCTTACTAAAAATCTGAAAAAAAAGTTTTTAATAAAAAATGAAATGTCTGATGGACAGTTTAGAGTTTGACATTACTTTAAAAAAATTAACTAGTTAAAGATACACTTATTAGGTATATTAACCAGGTAAAATAAATAGTAAATAATGTTTAGCCCTATAATAAATTATTTTAGGATTTATTTGTTTTCTGGAAGATTACGTTTAAACAAAATATTATTGGGCTTTCTTCAGAATAAAATAAAAAGTTTATTAAACGTTTTAAGAAAATTAAAACTTTTATATAATACGAACAACTTTTCTGTCCTTGCACAATATAATAAAAGTTAAGCTTACTTTAAAAGAAATAAAATAGTGGAATATTTAGTAAACAGTTACTTACGATACAAAGTTTCATTAGCTCTCGGTTGAAATTATTTTAATCCAATAAAATCAAATCTTAACAAGAGGCCAGACAGGAACTGGGCTAATGATTGCGTGTTATTGTTTATAGATATTGGATTTTTGTACAACAGTTTATTGAAGATATTTCAGGTACTAGTACTAGAAAAATTGGGAATGAAGTGCAGCTCTGTCAGGCTGGTTCATAGAGGGTACTAAGAGAAGAACAACTCTACCCATTTCATTCTCAAAAGGTGCAGGCTCTTTATGACGATGATCGGCCGAGACGCTTGGAAATGTGCAATCAGATCCTAGCTAAGTATAAACACGATAATCGATTAATTGGCCTCATATTATCTACTGACGAAGCTGGTTTCACTCGTGATGGTATAACAAATCTACACAACATTCACACATATGCTCACGAGAATCGATACAATGTGGAATAAACGAAACATCAGCGTAGATTTTCACTGAGTGTGTGGGCAGGGATAATAGAAGATTGCCTTATTGGTCCTTATTTCTTTGATGGCCCAACTGGTTACGCATACTTAGATTTTATCCAAAATCGTCTCCCATTGCATTTGAAAGATGTGCCATTGGAAGTAAGGGCCAACATGTGGACCCTCCAAGACGGAGCACTTTAGTATACGTGTCCGGCAGTATTTGAATGCAACGTATCCTGAGCGATGAATAGGACGAAGTGGACCATCGGCATGGGCAGCGAGGTCACCAGACCTTAATCCAATGGATTTTTTCTTTTGGGGTCATTTAAAACAATTGGTGTACGATACCCCATTAATCAACGCTTCAGGATAATCGAAAAGTGCCAAAATATTAAAGAAACCCCAGGAATTTTTCATCGAGTTAGGCGACATTTTTTGAAGAGTCAAATGTATGTAGAAATGTATTGAAGAAAATGGGGGACATTTTGAGAATTTTTTAGTTTATTTAGTACTGTTGCATTAATTTTTAGCAATTAAATTTATATCGCAATAATCCATATACTCTGAATATTTACTGATTAGCCATTATTAGATATTTTAAATTTATAAATTAAATAATAATATAATTTGATAGCTATTTACTTGGTAGCTGGTGGTAATGAAATAAGAAAAGTAAATTTACCACTTAATTTTAGGGTAATTTACATCTAAACCGTTGGGTTTAGCGATGCAAATGAAGAGCACCTTTGTTAAAGGCCTGGCATCAGTCTTTCAGAAAACATGCCAAGGACTACTGTAGCTGTCAACACTAAAAAATTATGACAAAAAACAATTTAGGTGTGTGTGTGTGTGTGTGTTAGTGCCCTCTAGCGGCAAGCAATCAATGTGAATTATTACTAGAATGATGAAAGGCAGACGATTTAGTCTAGGTTTTAAATATTAGTCAAATCGGTTTCTCTGTAGGCGAGTAATTCAAAAAACAAAAAATAAAAACTTGAACTTTAACGGCTTGCAACTCAAAAACAAATGACATTAAAAAAATATATTATGAGGCTCTACCCTTATTTTGTCAAGTAGAATCACCCCTTAAGTTTCGTGATCAATTTTTGAATCACCCTGTATTTTTCAATATACCAATACATTCCCCAATAATTTCGGACACACTGATTTAAGGGGTTGTAATTCAAAGACTAAGCGCCTTTTCACACTAAGCCGATTTCGACGGACAAAGTGATAAAAAATTATACGAAGCCTTTAAGTTTGCCGACTTTCCACGATCTTTACGTATGAAAGGTCTCATAAGACTCCATACACTTCGAAAGCGTTGGTCCGTCGCCCGTATTTTCGTCTTCCGCTAATATGAAAAGACAGTAAGACATTTTGAAAGAAAAGGGATATATACGGTTTTATTCCTTAGCCATTCTTATGGCAAAAAGTTTATATAAATGGAGTTCCTTAAATTTTTACTTGTAAAGATACAGGGTGTTATACTTTTCAAAAACTACCCTCCCAAGAAAGAAAATTACCAGTGACATCCAGGTGTTTAGGGTAAATGTTTTTTAAGAAAAAATGATACGTCACTGCGCTTTCCTTAAATAAAAATCTGTTTTTTAATTCCCGTTTAGTTTGGAACATATTTTCCGGATTTTTTTTTTTTTTTTTTGTTGATGTACAGTTTTCGCCTAAATAAATAGAAACCATTTCTCGGCATGGTTAAATTCCTATCTTACTAAAGAATTTATAATGAAGGTTAATTTTTAATGTAGAATTTCATTTTATCCTGCGTCCAGACTCCACGGCAACATTTAGCCGCGCAGAACAGCGCGCCACATAGCCCCCATAGCGTGGACGTGGACATGGATAGAATTCACGTCGTTCCAAGTGCTTGGGGAATGATTCCGCGGTGATTTAAAGCTTGTAGGTTTTTGCATTAAAGGAGCGCGCCAGTAGGTTGGTTTGTTTGGACGGATGTTTGGCGAATTGTTGTAAGTCTAGACTCAGCTTTAGGAATACAAACTGACCATGACAAAAAATGGATTTTATTGTTTTACGCGAAAACCGTACATCAAACAAAAAAGTTTAAAGATCAAATTTGTTCTAAACTAAATGTGGATTTAAAAAAATGTATTTTGAACAAATGCAGTGGCGTACCATTTTTTAATTACAAAATATTTACCCTTAACCCCTTATTTCAGACTTTCGTCAATGACGTAATTTTTTTGTTACTCTTAGTTTAAACGACATGAAGGGAAGACAACAATGTATGACGAAACATTGAACATCCCTGAAAAGATCTATATCAAAACTATCTGACAACAGAGGAAATATCTTCTAATAGGTATTAAAGTAACATATATTAAATTCAGGTTTAACTAAATGACGAAAGTTAAGAATCAATTTATTAAGTTTGGTACCTGGTATCTGCCAAAGCCACTATGAGTCAAACCTCATAATATCCCATCGCTTCTACTTATGTTGTGAGCATGCGCTGAGAAACTTTCAGCTTTTACAAAATGACGATGGTCTTCTGCTCACGGCCTCTTGGTCTATTATGTTAATATTTTTAAAAATGCTTGTGTCTAATTAATAGGTTAAGCCAAAGAACTGGTTTTTGCATGGTTAAAAAATATATTAATTTGTTTTAAGTTGTATAAGAAAATGTGCGCCAAAATATCATATTTTAAAAGTGCATCCTATATTTTCTTATATTTGCCGAAAATCAGCTTTTACAGATCCACTTATCGGATTTTAGAATATTCTAGCTTCATCCTTGTGGCAATTTCCTGAAATGGCGCAAAAACAAAAAAAGAGGTAATGACGGTAGCTCACAGACTCTTGGACTATTATGTTAATATTTGGAAAAATGTTTTGTGGCTAATTAATAGGTTAATCTGAGAGGCTGGTTTTCATTTTTCATGGTTAAAAATCATATTTGCCGTATATTGTATAAAAAAAATGTGTCTAAACATATTATATTTTAAAAGTGTATTCCATATTTTCTTTTGTTTACCAAAAATCAGTTTTCACAGATCCACTTATCGGATTATAGAATATTCTAGCTCTATCCTTGAGGCAATTTTCTCGAATGGCGCAAAAACAAGAAAAGACGCAATGGCGGTCATAAAACCGGGACCTATTTTAAAGGACTTAAGATTCGGTGCAGCGGCAGCAGCAAAAAGCCGGAGGTCATAAAAAGCGTTATGCTAGAAAACGCAGTAGTTTTAGTGCAGGAGAATTTTTATGTAGCAGGAGACGAGAAAAGAAAAAAATGTAATATTACCACCAAAACCATCTCTATTCATGATTAAAAAAGGTAGGAAAGGCCACAAATGGTATTTTGTCAATTGTACTTTTGAATTGGGAAATTTAAAAAGGTAATGCATATTTATGGTTAATTACACCGATACACAAAAAAAGTTTGATGTGCACCGGACGCCACCTATCTACGGGTATGTTTTTCGACCCTCTATACCCGAATTTTAGGTCAGTTTAGGCCGTACGGGTCTCAATTTCGAGTAAATTGCAAAAAACCCTAAAAAATGAGTTAAAATTTCCGCCATTTCTTTTGGTTTTTGCAATTTACTTAAAATTGGAAGCTGTACGGCCTAAACTAATTTGAAATTTGAATTAAGCAGGTCAAAAAACATGCCCTTAGATAGGTCGCGTCTGGGGCTCAATTCTGCTAAATTGAACTCATTCGTTCGCTGAACGTAGTCGTTCCGGGAGCGTATAACCTTCATCTGTTTTTTTAACGAACGAATAACCTTCACTTGTTTTTTAAAACAGGCGGTCATAAAACAGAAATCTGTATTACCATCTGACATCTGACAAAATTCAAAGTCATAACATAACCTAAAATTCCTTTAATGTGAAATTAAAGTGAAAAAATCAGTTAACTAAGCTATTAAAAACAAAGTATACACTTTAATTGAAATACAAGAAGCAAATAAATAATTAACATTGTCCTCCGCAGCCAGAATAATCATTTGTAAGCAAAATAGTTTCTAAATCACATAACCTATAACCAAAAAGGGTTCGTGAAGCCGTCTCCTGCAGCTCCGTCGGCGCAAAAGCGAAAAAAGTGCGTGAAAGCGTTAGCCTGAAGCTCATTTGGAGTAAAATGAATATGTGAGTTGTCAAAATATAGATTGAAAAGAAAAACTATCAAAAATTACTTATTGCTTTGGAAAAGTAACTTTATTGCATATAACTTTTTACCATCTTCCATTTATACTTTCTAAAAGAAGGCCTTTATTGAGTGTTAGGTACTTGTACGGAATGTTAGATTAGGACAAAGACTGGAAATGGAGATTAGCAAACTACATTAAAATATCACTTAAGGTAAGTAAACTAAAGTAAACTCATACCTATTTAGAAAAAAACATTTATGGTAAATTTCTTTTTAGTTCAAAAAGGTAATATTTTAAAAATATTTGTCTTATTTATGCAAATTGGGTAATCGTCTCAAAAGTTGGAGCAACCCCCATTTTGACCAAATTTGATATACAGGGGCACAGAACTAATAAAAAGAGGCTGGTTATTTTTTTTTGCTGCTTAATTAAATAGTATGTTCTAATTTACTGTTATATTAAGAATTTTGTGCAAAAAGACGGGGGAATATAGTGAGAATAGGAATGTTTTTGATATTGGGCAAAATCATAGTTGCTCCCTTTCAAGAGAATTACTATAAATTGTCAGTACATATCGGTAATTATTATTAGTTGAAATAAATAGGTACCCAAAGATAGCAAAACACATTTGTTACTTGCATGATTTTAAACAAAGAGTACCTAAATTATCAAAACCTTTTATTGCTAGTTGTTTTCTTTTTTCATTTAATAATAATAATTTTATTTGTAGGACTCTAGAAGACTATGAATATCCCTTAGGACCATTCCAGAAGACAAAATTGCATAATAGTTCAAGAATCATATCAAATGATCGATAATAATCAAAATAATAATGCCCACCATGACTCATACATAAATTACCAAGCTTTTGTAATTTGTAAAAAATAATAAAAACAATCAATATTATTTTTTTGCCTTTATTTTAATTCTTAGGTTTACAATAAAAAAAGTACATTAGAGTATATAAACGTTGTTTTTATAAACACTAAGTTTTTGTCCTGGAATATTTTTGCAGATAAGCTCTTAAAAATACTCCCAGTTTATATAAAATATATTTCCTAAATAATACACCAGCTTGAAAAATCAATTAAATCCAGACACTTTCTAGTGTTTTCCGTATAGTACAAATAATTTTACAATCTGGCAGTAACCTAAAAATAAAAAAATACAAATTTCAGGTTTAAATAAGCAAACGTAGGTTTTTCTCTAAACATTAATACGAGTTTAATGAGCATTATTTTAACTTTTAGTATTAGCAGGGTTAACTTAGGACATTGTAGAATATATAAATTATAAAAGAAAGATTAAAAGCCATTAAGTAAAAAAGAATATTGCTCCTATGAAAAGATCATTGGTTTAGGTTAGGTTTAGTTACGTAAGGGTTTTCGAGCTGTGAACTGGTAAAAGGAAGAAGAGACACGAATACAAAAAGTAAAATTGAATATCTTTTTAAAGAAACTGGGACAGTATCTCATGGATAATTGAAATAATTTTATGAAAATATTAGTATACTTTTAATGCAAATTTTACTCACAGTTGCTTTTGTTCTTCCATTTAAAAGAGCAATGAAATAATACCTTTCCATATTCAAGTGCACTCATTTTAAAATTAACAACAGACAAGTTATTAATCAGTGTTTAGGCAAAATTTTATGGGGTATTTTTGTAGGACCTTCTTTGTCTGTTATCTAAACATGGTCTTAAGTTTTGATGCATTTCATGGGGTTCCTGGGTTAGTTGCCTTGTCATTAAAGGACTATATGTTTCTTGCAATCTCTTTTAGAAGCTAAAAATATCAAAATTTTTAAAGGGAAACGAATATAAATATAAGACATTTAAACTCACCTTTTTTTCTACCTTACTTGATGCCTCATATTTAGACAAAGAAAACTATCACTAGGTAATAAACCAAAGCATTTTCAATACGTTGTTTACAGTGGAAAACATCATTTTCAACAAATTTAATATTTTTCATAAAACGGTAATAAAATTTTCTAACCTATATCTTTGGTGTATTGTGGGGTGGGTTAGCTACCTACTGACTGATAGCCTAGTTTACACCGCAGAGATCTTTGGATTCTTTTAAATGAGTTTTAACTTTAGTAATAAAATCAAAATTGGGTATCAAACTTTACTATTTATGAGTTTGCATAGGATGAAAAGTATGCTTGACTTTGACAAATCTGTCATATTTTAAATTTTAATGCGGTGTTGTGCGCCAATTTGTGAAGTTGGCTATGTACGAACGAAGACCTTTTTGTTTTCATAAGAGCCTAGAGGAAATAAAGAAAAAACTAATAAAACGCAAACAAAAAGGCGCTTATGAATAGTGGAATAGAGCCCCTGGTGTACAAGTTTTTTTACCGGGTGTTGCTCCGTCGAGCGGGACATATGGAATCCCATGTAAATTTTGAAGTAGTCAAATATTGGCTCCCCTAATTATTTTAGAAAAAAATGCTATAAGGATTTATTGAAGAGCACAATTAGTTCCACCCAAAATAAAAATTTGAGCATTTTTTAACCAACCAGTAAAGAGTCAACTGCTTAAATACTTCTGCAACGTAGTATCTCATTATGCACCCTGTTTTCTAGAAATCAATAATAAAAACACCATATTGATTTATCAGTGACAATTAAGATCATTAATTTATAATGTCATTGCCAAAACTAAACAATTTTATACGGGAATATCAAAAAGAATCCTCGCATTTCATTTTAGTTTACAGTTAATTCCAACACATGCACTCACAGTTACGCAAGACAATTAAACAAATTTGTCTACATTTAAAAATCAATTTATGACAAAAATATCAGGATTTAATTAAATGCTCAAATATTTCTGCCAGACAATAACCCAAACGATTATAAAACTCATTTCTTACGTTGGCTAGTTGGTACATCGATATTCTGGCACATTAAGCGGAAATAGCATTCCTTAGCTGGTCAAAATATTTTGTATTGGTATAAAGCTTAGTTTTTAAATGTCCCCATAGAAAAAAATCGTTTGGCAAAAGATCCGGAGACCTGACTGGTCAAGATTTGGCGTGGTTCGGGCCTATGATATCGTTATTAAATGCGTTATTCAAGTATTCGTTCACAGCTCTGGTACTGTGTGCTGGGCAGTCATCCATTTGATACCAAATCTCTTGATTTTTACGAGCAAGGTTGTTTAAATCAGGCAAAATTTGTTCCTCTAAAAATTCCAGAAAGTACTCCGCATTCAAATTTCGGTCAAAGAAAAATGGTCCAAGGATATGGTGGCCGCAAATTCTCACCAAAACATTAATTTTTTGTGGATATTAAGTCCTTGTCTCAACAAATCGATTTTGGTTTTCGTTACTCCAGTACCGACAATTTTGAATGTTGGGTTCGTTGTTCAATGTAAAAGTGCGTTCGTCAGTAAAGCAAATATTTTCTAAAAACCTCAGTCAGTGTTTGTCCTCTCCATGATCTCAAAGCAAAATTCCTGTCGTCGTATTTCGTCTCCGTCTCTTAATTCTTGGTGTCTTTTGTACTTGTAAGCGTGGTATTTACATCTTTTTAAAATTCGAGATATTGTGGTGTGGTCTTTTCCAGTAATGTTCTCCAGTTGTCTCGTGCTAATGTTTCCTTCGGCCTTCTCTACACAAAGTATCACGTCTAAATCTATTGTTCTATTGTCGATTTACTTGGTATTGGCCTATTGGGAAAATAGGCTGCAAACATGTCCGCTACTCTTCGATAACTATTTCCCTTGATAAAACCATTTTTAAATAGTGATTTTTTCTTGATTTGAGTAGTTCATTATTTAAACATGATGTGACATTGATCTGCCAACTTGAGAGTTAGAGGTTAAATAATTTTTCTGGTATTTTATTATAAACTTCTAATAATACAGGGCGCGTAAGAAGCTAGGAGATTCGTAACTTATTTTAGCATTTATCTCGTACCTGGCCGACTGAGAAGAGCTGAAATTTATACACTGGGTACAACTTTTCGTGCTCTTTAAAAAATCCCTATAGTATTTTCTTCTAAAATAATTAGGGGAGCCAATATTGGACCACTTCAAAATTTACATGGGATTCCCTATGTCCCGCTCGACGGAGCAACACCCGGTGTATGGGCCGGTGCATTGGTGCACAAAAAAACGTTTTTTGTACAGCGGACGCAACCTATTCACAGGCATATTTTTTGAACCGCTAAATCGAAATTTTATTTTTAATTTTGACTAAAATTTCAAAAAACGGTAGGAATTAGAGAAAATTTGCACCATTTTTTACGTTTTTTGCAATTTACTTGAATTTGGGACCCGTACGGCCTAAACTGACTTAAAATTCAGATTCAGAATGTCGAAAAACATACCCGTAGATAGGTTGCGTCCGGTACACATAAAACTTTTTCTTTTTTGTGGGCCGGTCTTATTGTTCTTAGCCAACAATTAGCCAACATATGGACGCAGCAACACGCCAGCTTTTTGGTTTTGGGGTGGTCAAAGAGGGGCCAAATGAATGTATAACAAAATCAAGAACTAAAAAATTTTACAACCAAAAACGACTCACAGTTCAGGAGCTTGTGGTACTGTTACAAACCTAATATTTATATCCAAAACTAATAAATATATACCTATCTAATGTGGTATTTTTGTAAAGCTCTTTGGACGACCTTTATAATAATGGTCATATAATATACAGGTTGTTTTACTTAACAATTTATTATAAAAAAATTCAGTTACTAAGTTTTTATTATCTCTTACGACATACAGTGTAAGTTAAAAAGTATGAATCCACCCTGTGTGTCGTAACAGATAATAAAAACTTAATTATTGAAAATTACAAAATTAACTCAAAAAAACAATATTTTTGGTAATTTTGTAAGATAAAAAAGAAAAAGTTAACGGTGTGTAAATTAATAATTGTACTCCCGGTACATAATGTACCGGGTCGCGAAATTTATTACATGTTATGAAAATGGGAAAGTTTTCGCATATTTTTCACTTTCCAATAGCCTCCGGTTTATTAACCGGAAATGGTTTTACTTTTTTTTATGAAACATCCTGTATAATTTAACGTTACTGTATTCCTAAGACAATTCCTGATAAAAAATTGACATCTTAAATTCGTCAAAATTATCCCTTTTAAAAAGGGCTATAGTCTAAAAACGGTTGCCTTTTAAAAAATGATAGTTGGACAAGAACATGTCAATTTGTCAACTTGTTTTATAGCTTAGTGACTTATTGTTCAAAAATGGCCCGATACTTCGGTTTTTGAGTAGAAGCAAATGCTTTATACAGTGAATAAAGTATGTCAACATTAGTAGATTTTTGAACAGACCCACCTCAAAAAGTCCTGCTGGCACCCCCCACCCCCTCTCAAAGTTGGTTAAGGGATTGATATAGTTTTTTTCTAATATCTTCTAAACGGTAAATGATAAAAAACTGATTTTAGTGTCGTTAGATAGAGCAGAAAATTCTGCAAAATAGTAATAATTAAAATTGTATTTTTGTTTATTACGTAAGAATCTCCAATATAGAAAAAGTTGGACGGGAGCATCCACGAGGCATTTTTTACGATATATCTTCCAAACCGTCTGCCAAACAAAAAAAATATAGGACACAAAAAATTAAGGCCAAAGTTTTCCCTATCGAATGGTGTATAACACTATAATATTTTCTTTTAAATTAAAGCTACCAGTGGCGTACAAAGTAGCACTACACCAGTATAGTAGGTAGTTAAAAATAGAAATTTTTAATGTCATACTTTTATTTTATTTTTTTTTCAGAATATTTCTCACTTTAGTTGGTAATATTACCTTATGGTAACACTAGAAATTGTATTTTTGTTGATTTAGTAAAACTCTACAACAAAAAAATGTTGGAGGGGAGCATCTACACGGCACTTTTTACGATATATCTTCCAAACCATCCACCAAATAAAAAAATATAGATTTCAAAAAATAAAGGCCAAAGTTTTCCCTATCGAATGGAGTATAACATTATACTATTATCTTTAAAAAAAAGCTACCAGTGGCGTACAAAAGTAGCACTACACCAGTATGGTACCTAAAAATGTAAATTTTTAATGTTATACTTTTAATTTTTTTTAAATATTTTTTACTTTAGTTTTATTAATTTATAATTATTTCTAATTCTGCATACTAGTAATAATAAATAATCATATTACACGAAAAAAATTACCAGTACAAAAATCAAAATCAAGACGTGTGGATTGAGTTTGGTACTGGTAAAAATGTAAGACATATTTCGTGTATCGAAATTGCTAAAAAATCAATGAAAAAAGTCTAGCCCTTTCTTTTTTCATTCACTAACCGGTTGCGATACCACCTCCTCCTTTTATGGAAAAGAAAAAAATGTGTGGGGAAGCTTGGGAATCTTTTCCGGAAGTTACTTTCATTGATTTATTGCAGCATTCAAAAAACCTTCATCTCGGCAATTAAGTGTGATCTCAAAATTCGTTTAACCATTTACGATAAACATTCTGATAGTAGCAACATTGATATTTGTCGAATGCAACTTTTTGCCCAAAAAACCGAACGGTTGAGAATTTACCCCCAACAATGAATGTTTTAGCACTTCACATTAATCAATGCATTTATCAAGCAGGATTTGTTTGGGGTAATCTCTGCCAACCAGTGGTTGAACTTCCATGTCCATCTGAATGGGGATGGATTTTAGAGAATACTAAATGGACACCACTGTGGGCCACTTTAAAAAATGAAAAAATATCATCTGATACACTATTAAAATGTAAATGTGGCACAAATTGTAAATGTTGTTTAAAAAATTTAAAATGTACTAGGTTATGTTTGTGTGCGGAATGTTGTAATTAGGTATTTAAGGTTGTGTAATAATGTGTTTTTTATTGATGTTATATACAGTGTGTCCCAGGATAGATGTTACAAGAGGACAAATGGAACAAAAATTTTTAAATTTTAAAACAAAATTTTGGGCGACCGGTCGCATGGTCCAAAACTAATAAATACAAAACTTTACTTCAATTGGTATTAAACAGGGCGAGTTAAAAAATTGACAAAAATATATTTTTTTTACTTAACGTGTTTAACTTTAAATTTTGACATAAAATTTAGATCTCTACAACATTTACCTATACAATTTTGTCCTATTTTTAAAAATAAAGGTACTTTATCTCTGGTCATTTTTCATATTTTTAGTTATAACTTGCCCTGTATATTACCAATTGAAATCAAATTTTGTATTTATTAGTTTTGGACCATGCGACCGGTTTCCCAAAAGGACGATTAAATATTCCAAAAATTTTGGTAAATTTGTCCTCTTGTAACACACCTATCCTGGGACACACTGTATAAGCCATATTTGTTGTTATCTGTATAAAAAAGTTATTATAATACTGTTGTTATTTATTTAAAAATATGATGAATCAAATTATAAAACAAAAGAAATAAGTAAATAAAATGTAAAGTATAATTATTAATTAATAAATCTAAAGTGAAAAATAATCTTTTAAAATTTAAGAATAACATTAAATATTTCGATTTCTAGGTACTTTATTGGTGTAGTACTAATTTGGTACGCCACTGGTAGCTTTATTTTAAAAGATAATAGTCTAAATAATAACTTTGAGGTCTGTCGTTTATGTTGTTTATTTTTTTTGTTAATGGTTTGAAAGATATATGGTAAAAAGTGCCGTATGGATACTCCCCTTCGACTTTTGTTTGTTGTAGAGTCTTACCAAAAAAACAAAAATATTATTTTTAATATTACTATTATACGCAATAAGGTAATATTACCAATTAATATAACTAAAGTGAGAAATATTCTGAAAAAAATAAAATAAAAGTATGACATTAAAAATTTCTATTTTTAACTACCTACTATACTGGTGTAGTGCTACTTTTGTACGCCACTGATAGCTTTAATTTAAAAGAAAATAGTATAGTGTTATACACCATTCGATAGGGAAAAGTTTGGCCTTAATTTTTGGTGTCTTATATTTATTTTGTTTGGTAGACGGTTTGGAAGATATATCGTAAAAAATGCCTCGTGGATGCTCCCCTCCAACTTTTTCTATATTGGAGATTCTTACGTAATAAACAAAAATACAATTTTAATTATTACTATTTTGCAGAATTTTGTGCTCTATCTAACGACACTAAAATCAGTTTTTTATCATTTACGGTTTAGAAGATATTAGAAAAAAATATATCAATCCCTTAACCAACTTTGAGGGGGGTGGGGGTGCCAGCAGGACTTTTTGAGGTGGGTCTGTTCAAAAATCTACTAATGTTGACATACTTTATTCACTGTATAAAGCATTTGCTTCTACTCAAAAACCGAAGTATCGGACCTTTAAGTCACTAAACTATTATTCCTATCTTTTATGCTAGTTATCAAAACTTTGCGATTGTATTTTTCTAATATCCCCTGGAGTTTTTAGAATAATTTAAGCCCAATCATGGCCACCTATAGAGATACAATTTTAAAAATGACTATTTGTTATTTGTAAAGAATTTTATAATTTAAGCAAAGTCACAACCTAGGTCACCTTACTCACAACTAATAAAACCGGTATTCTACCTGCAATAAAATTTGTGTTTACTTTAATGCAATACATTTTAATGATGCGTGTACACATAAGTCTATGATTTTTGGATATAATTATTAAGTCAATTTACTATAATTTTTACAAAAATCTTAAGAAAAAAACGAAAATTCGGTTTTTGTCTACAGATCGCTGCACTGTCCGTCGTCAGAACTATAAAAATGCACTAAATGCATTTTATTTTTACAATGACTGTACTACTTTTTATATTCCTCCTTTTATTGGCCAAGGGAGCCAGACATATTTTAAGGGGGATTCATGCCACCCCTGCTCCTCCTATCGTTGCCAATTAAGTACGGCAAATAAAAGACATTTTAGGGAAATTTTCTTTGTTAGCTGCCGTACAGCAGCTGTAAGCACTTTCATTTTTTGACAAATCAATGACGTCAGTCTTACAACAGCTCACAGCGGTTGTTAGCGGCGTCGGGAGATGTCTAACCACTGTCTAACAGAATGAAAAAACAAGGAGGGGGAAATAGAGCCGAATTTGAGGTTAAAAATCAAACAAAATTGACTAAATGTACACTACTAACAATAACAATAGTATGTGTGGGAAACCATGTGAAGGAATAATTTTCCTGCCATTAAAGATATTGCGCATTTTTGTTTTAAAACTGGAGTTGTCATGTTTTAGGTTATATTATTATTTTTTTATGTCATTTGTCATCGGCGGTAAGCGCTTTTATTTTTCGATACACATAATAATGACGTCAGCTGTTAGACAAGTTTGTTAGCAGCTGTAAGACAGAAGAATTATAAAAATATCCCTTTTATTTGTTTTTAGCCGTTTTTATTCTAGTTTCAGATCTTTATTAATATAGATGCCGTCCTTATAGCTTTTCGCTATTTTTTTATTTAAAAACTGTTTAAGGCTTATCAACTACGAAGGTTTACTAAATGCCTTTATCAGTATTGGTAAGGGAGCCCAAGAGGGGAAATTCGGGATTTACTACAGCGCGGCAGATTAATATACAGGAGGGGATACCTGGGACCGGGTTAAGTATCTGCACCAAATTTGAGTCCCGTATATAGGGCTGTCCGTCAAAGGATAAGAAATCAGATCAATAAAAGAAAAAATCATCACAAATCTTCGAGCGCATTAGATTAAAATAGGGTAGGTTAATTACATACTAAACAGTGTATATTCCATTAATCTGATAAGTTAAGAGTGACGTAAAGAAAGCAAAGGGTTACAAAGTAGTTGCTTTCTCCACTAAAGAAGGTATACATTATATAACATTTTTTACTTCTTATCATCTAAGCTTTGCAACCCAATAGTCTCTATGACGCTCGAATAAATCCCCATTTAGCATCGTGGGCTCCCCTTCTATATATGTACATTATTGAATTAGGTCCAAACCGTCCTATATATGTGTCTTACCGTTAGTCGATTTGCACACTTTGTTTAAAAGGGTGAATCCAGTTTCTTAGGCAGGTATTTATAATTAAAGAATGTCCTATTAGCAGCTCCGGATCTATGGGTGAAGGGGGGCAAACCGGGGCATCTGCCCCGAGTGACACCTTTAAGGGAGGGAAAAATTAAGCATAACCGTACGTACACTCGACTGGGAGGCACTTGCGTTTGCGATGTGGATTTATTATACATAGGGCGGCAAGTGCTGGGAAAAGGGCGCGATTTGAAAAGAAAGGGGCTTTTTTTGCTCCTTATTCTTCATTTGGGAAAGTTTTGCGAAATATACCAAAGATAACAGAATATAAATATATGAGTTGGGACACTTATCACAGCGGTCGCATTAAAGAGATCGGGGTCTAGCTGGCTTGAGCTGCCCGATAAGGAAAAATTCAAGCAGTCGTCTATACACAGTGTGTTAAGTTAGCGTTGCAAAGGTCGGGGCAAATTTGTATAGAATGGACGTAAAATTTTGCGACTTTTATATCTGTTAATGGTTGTATTACACAGCAGGGTGGTGAGCTGACATTATTTAGATGTCCCAAATGACGAAGCAAGGTAAGTTTTATTTTAAATTAATAATCTAGACAAATAAAATCGATTGCATGTTAAGCAAATTATTATTAATATTTTAAAGTAATTCTTATGGACAGATAAACAATATTTATTGTAAAAAACCAAAAATAAATAATATTGCGGTAAAACTTGTTTATTTTAAATAAGAATTTTAATTCTATATAACATCCTGATCAAGCCTTCACGGGCATAGTTTTTTGGTTCAATATGAAAAAATTTACATATCATAAAATCTCTAAAACTATAGTATATCTTCACTTTTTTCAATATTTATTTATTTATAGCCAGTAAATGATTTTTTTTTATTTTTTAATGATATACCACAAGTATAATAAAAGTTAATTTTTCTAATTTATGTGAACATTTTCTTAAAGATCATGTTTTTGTCCTTGTACACAAGAATACGCATTTATTTTACATTAAAGATTGCTGATCAAAATTAAAAAGTTGTAGAGTAAATAAAATTATGTTATGTAAACTACAAATCAACTATCTTATCACCTTTTTTTGTATTATAGATAATAAATACACCAGTTATTTATGTTACTCATGTCACGAATGTCAAACTATTTTTAGCGTTTTCTTAACTAAAAGCCTAAAAATAAAAAAAGCAGTATTTAAATATTAAATTATTTTTTATTACAATTTTTAACTCAACGTCGGTTTTTAAATCGATTTTTTTGGGTTTTTGGGGGTTTTCTTTACTTCGTTTCAGGCGACCGGCCAGTTCATAGGGGTCACTAGGGCTGAACAAGGTCAGCTCGCTATACCGGGACTAGGACCGAAGCGGTCCCGTTCTTTCTAGATTAATTTTTGGCGTGTACTCAACAAAAAGACCATTGAATAAATAAATCCGCCTAACCAGTATCTCAACCTTTGATTTAATCACCTTGCTTTCATTTTGATTAAATAAGTATCTAGGTTTTTTGGTATAGTATTTTATGTATCTAAAGATTATTGTTTAGTTGTAAAATAAACGTTTGATTTATCGATTTATTTCTGCGGACAAACTTTCGACACCAAATTGTGTTTGTACCTGGGGTAATCAAAGAGTCAAATTATGTTAGAAGACATTTCGACACCGCGTCGTAAAGCAGGTAGGTACGGCGCCCGACGGGGTAATTAAAACAGTTTTAGGGAGTTACGAATGGTTAGTTCTGGTAAGCAAATTTCTTTTTTTTATATTCCTAATTAAACCCAAGACTAAGGCACACTTTATAAATCCACTTAAGAATTCAATTTATACCTTAAGGGCACCAAAGAAATAAAATATTGTAAATTAATTATTAAATAAAATTTTGCCTATATCGAAAAAGAGTACATATTTATTTTGTGTCCAATATACCTGTAAGGCAAAAACGGACTTTTGGGTCTGGTTCCAAAAATTGCCATTAAAAACTTTGTGTAGAAATTTCCTCTACCCATTTATTTTTATTTTTTTGTCCCTATCGAAAATATGTTAAATTTAATATCGCTGGCATACTTTTTTTTCAGTTTAATTTAAATAATACAACAATGCGCCGCCTCCTACGATATACCTTATATTTTTATCAGATGCACCAGTATTCCCTACAATTTTTACGACCGCATCTGGCCACTGTATTGCGGGGGAGCCCTTAAATGCTACAAGTTCAACGGTCCGCCAACAAGTGTCCCAACTCATATATTTATATTCCGTAAACTTTGAACATGGTCAGTAAAATGAATATACTTTTTAATCAGTGATATATCGAAAAATCAGCGTTGAATTAAGAGGTGGGGATTAACTTTCTCCAGAGCAAAGAAAATCCCCTTCTATAAAATGACATAAGAAATCACTTTATAAAGGTCTGCACCGTAGTTACATCTATCCTATAAAAATTTTTTGTTGTACTTTTTTAATACATTTTATAAAGAGGCACTTATTTTTGTAAGACACGCTGTATTTGGTAAATAGTGCTACGAGCAAGTGTCGCAAGCACATCACAGTATAATAAGTTTGGGAACCCTTGAAATAGCCTAAAAACTCTCATAATTAACTTTTCAAACATTTTCCTTTTCCAAATTATATACAACCAATTTTTCAGCAGTAAATGAACGTGGTAAAGGTTTTTGCCAAATTACGGAGTTCAATAAAGTATATTAGATTACACACTTTGTCCTTAATAAATTTTTTAAATGACATTTTGCTTTAAAAGATAGTTTACCCCTAAAAAACATGTTTTATATGTTTTTGCGAACCTTGTATACAAAATTAATATTTCCCTTTGTAAATTATATTCTTTTTACAAGAAAAAAATTATTAGAAAGAACTTTTCATAAAAATATTTTTTCCATTTGCCCTCTTGTGGACAATATGTATATTTTGTTATTTTATTATTTTACTCTGCTTAACCGGGTGTGTACAGAATTAATTTTGCATTGGAAATTGTGCATAATGCCTTAATCGACAAGATAGAAGATTGTACGATTTAAAACCTAATTATAACTGGAGATTGTACAGTTTAAAACTAATTCCAGTTTCAGTAATATATTATTTTATTTAAATTAATCGCTGAAAATTAGAACTGATGCGACATCTATATCATTGGATATTGTACATTTTGAAACGAGACCATTTATACAGTGTGGGCCAAATTAAACTTGCACTCTTTTTAACTAACAATTACTTATTATTTGTTGCGCCTTCTTTTTCATTTTTAAGGCTTATGGGTAAATGTGTTCTCTTTAGGTTTGCCAATTTTGGTCAAACAGATTTAAACAGGACTGTATTTTACTTCGTTACAAAATAAATCGGATTTAGCTACAATTAAATGCATTATTATGGAAAAAGTCCCGTAAGTCCGGTCCCGTCGAAATCTATTTGACATCCGCCCAACAGATAGAACGTTATCGTTAGTTAAAAAGTGTGCAAGTTTATTTTGGCCCACACTGTATATGTTTTCAATATTTGTCAATCATTTTTGAGTTGTTTCATTAACTATAGAATTCAATTTAGTTTAATCACAAGTCTAAATTTGGAATTTTTTACCAAATCTAAAAGAACAATTAGTAATAATTAGTAAAAAATTATTTTAAAAACCATTTGTTTTTTAGGCATTCATTAATTTTAACGGCTTGTACATTTTACTAAGATAGGCAAATTTACCATTTTTTTGGCAAATAAGGTAGCTTCCAACAATGGTACATTATTTCTACCGGGCGTCAAGTTATAAATTTAAACCCCTCCCCTCCCCTTAACTATCTGATTTTCTATTATTATAAATCAAAATAATAATTTATCCGGTTAATTCGTAAGTTTTTAAATTAGTAATAAATAATAAATACCCCAAGAGGTATAATATTTAAAATGGGCAGACCCTGTATATTCATTTTTAAATAAAAGATCTTTTATAAAGCGTTAAACACATAGCACATATAATATATGTATTTTTTATAGTTATGGAATAAATTTAAAAGATGTTTAATTTTCATTAAAAACACAATAAATTTACATCCCCTTAACTTTTTGTATTTTTTAACGTATAAAACAAATAAAAATAATCTTTATGAGTTATATTCGGTAGTATTTGAATTTGTCTTCAGTATGTTATTATCTTTTAAGATACACAGGTTACGACAAAAATTATGCATTTTTAAATGGGACACTCTTTTTATTAAATACTGTTAAAAAAATATCTTAAGGACCGATAAAAGTGCCATATTAGATTAGTCTTTTTTAAAAGTTTAAAAAATATGACCACAGAAAGATTTTTATTAGCTTACTACCTGCAATTATTGCCGTTATATATGTACTATTTGAAATTTACACTTTAAATGGCCACATAAGCTCTTTTAAAGATCGTTTTAATAATAATATAATATACAGCGTGTTCCATTTAAAACAATCATAGTTTTTGTTAGGCTCTGTATATCTTAAGAGATAATAACATACTATTTCTGGTACTCACATAAAACGATCCAACTAATTGATATTATTATTTATTTTGTACGACAAAAAATATAAAGGTTAGGGGGTCTAAATTTATAACTTGACACCCGGTAGGTACATTAGTAGAGGAATTGCAGCATATTTGGGAGACTGCAGGTAATTTGGAATACTTCGATATCGAAATAACTATTAAGGCCATATATGTTTTTCTCATAAACATAACGTCGTAAGACACACTAAGTCATCAAGCATTTAAACCAGGACGCCATTTTGAGATTCCGGGCACTAGCCCCAACGGAACGAAATTGCAGATTTGAAAACTTTTTGGTAAGTATGCAGCCCATGATAATATTTACTGTAATACGTAAAATATTTAGTTTAAATATTCAATATGTTAAGTGAACTTTTAAGTTTATGATTTAACTTTAATTTTGTAAATATTTCTAGAATTGAAAATGTAAAAATGTCATTTTAGGTTAGGATGGTATGTTGTTACTTTGGAATACTAAAGGTTGTATGTTATTTTTTTAAGTTATGATAAATTTAAATTGGTGCTCAAGAATACAAAAAAAATAGGTGGATAAAGAAGAAAATGGCCGCTACTAAAACATATTAGTTGCTAAGTGTCGGCAGTATGTTTATAAGAAATATGAATATAATTTGGAATACTATATTCCAAATTATCTGCACTATAAGTCAATTGATATAATTGCTAGTTTGTGGTTCTTTTTGTTTTTTTTTTATAAAGTTCCTGGATTTTGTTATATTTGATACTGATAAATATAAAAATTTAATAGTTTTTTAAGTAAGAAATGTATTTTTTATCAAGCTACCTTTTTTTTTATTTTATTTTATTCTAAAAAACAAACTGGTACTCCAAATATGCTACAGTTCTTCGCGTCACGGTCTCATTAAAACTTTAATCAGTCAACTTTCAAATAATTGGTTTCGAGAATCATCGCCGATAGTAGGATTAAAAAGTAGAATATGTGCGGCCGACCACTATTTTCCCTGGAGAAAGTACCTGACTTTTTAAATGTATGTTCTAGGTTTTGGTGTTTTGTAAATGTGAACAAATAAAAAAGTTATTAAATATCCACCTAATCTTTAATGATTCACATAGTACGTAATATCATGTAAATGTACTAAAGGGTTGATGGCTTTTTGAATGTGACAACTGTACCAAACATTTTCATGGGGAGAGGGCGATTTGACAGCTTAAAAATACCATCTGTTTATTTGTTTTTCTTCTATTAAAAATGTTTAAAGGGCAAAAAAAGGTCCTCACATTCCAACACATCTAATACTATTAATAGTTTTTTATTGGTTACCCAAATGACCCTCGACCCAAGTCCTTTAGCTACCAACACATCTATTTTACTAAAACTCCACCTAGGTATGTAAGGTAGGTGCGGCTAATAAGGCCTAACTAAGGGATATTTGAAATAAAATAATAAATAAACATTTAATTTAACAGATGTTAAACAAAAAAAAACAAGATTTGGCGTACACAAAAACAAAATTAAACATTTTTGAAAAAATTGTCCAAAAGCCATATTATGCTATAATAGGGTAATAAGGCTTATGATTATAATATACCTACGTAAAAAATTAAAATAGACCTGGTACATTTTGTAATTTTATAACAATAATAGAAATGCCTTGTCACTTAAATTTTTAATTATAACAATAAATTTCTTGTTCTAATGACTTTTTAACTCAAGTTAATAGACCTTGCGTAACCTTGTGAAGTGATCAACGGTATATTAGGAAGTTTTTTTGCCCTGTCCGGCTTTATATGCTTGGCTTTTTTTTGATATTTGTAAATGTATTTAGATTAAACCAGTATTTATCAGCGATTCAGGCATGTTAATTAGAGCTATAGGTAATAATATTCTTTCGAAATTTGTAAACCAAGGGTTGTATAATCCGTGGTAAAAGCCTACTTGAGCCAACTTTATAATTTTGATTAAAAAAATCTGTTTTCTAGTCCTTATTAAGTAATGATTTTCGAAAAAGTTTTTTTTTAAACTGATGATATTTTTGAACCTTTAACTTCTAGTAGCTTCATATGGATTCAGCGTTCCTCTGCTAACTTCATGTCAGTTTTTAACCACAATGCTCATTTATAGAACCTTTGTGGTTGCTGTCACTAAAAAGAACAATAATTTAATTGGCAAAAAGTTCGAATTACTTATTTGATCCTAGCGTTGTAAAAATAAACATAAAATGCATTTTAAACCAAAAAAATGTTAATGTAAAAAAGAAGGGGATAGTAAGGCATTTGATCAAATTTAGTTGGCCTTAATAACGACCAACAACGTATGTAATAAAAAATTAAGTAAATTATGTTTAGACCATGATTAATTTTTAAACAATAAATGTCTTAAAAACAAATAATAATTAAAAATTATACTGCAAATTTATAAATGTAGGCGAAATATTACACAAAATATATTTACCATTATGTTGAACACTTTTTAATTATTTGTGCCGCATTACTACCCCTTACTTTAAATGGCGTCTCACTAGTGACAACAAGCAAGCTAACGCGCGACTAAAGCCTAATGCTGCCTACCATCTGTGCGGATTGTCTATAGTCTGTTTAAAGTTTTATGTTATGTCGGTATGATCTACTAATAAACTAAACCCCTTAAAGATAAGAATATCTCTTGCAATAAAATGATTAACCACAATTTACGGAAGTCAAAGGAACAGTGTCGTATTAAAACTTTCACAATAAGACCCTGCTCTCCCAACTACCGTTTATCGTTTTATTGGTCTTTTTTAAGGGGTTATTTTTATTTTTAGATTATGCCGACGGAGCTTATTTCGCTGAAAACTCTATACAAGTCAATGTGATCTTGAGGGAGAGAACCTACCTTAATATATGTTTTATTATTCACCTGCATTTTCACAACTGATTGTTTCTCCACATATTTCGAAAAAGTGACTATGATTTAACTGAAATACCATGAATAAAGTAAAAATAAAGAAGAATAGCTAATGGATTCTTGAGAAACATATAAACAAAAATTTAATACATGTAAAGAGAGCTATTAATAAAAATCAAAAAATATTAAAAGATTAGGAAATCTTTAATATAACTGAAGACACAAATTATAAATAATAAAAGAAATTTATTAAACTCGATAACCGGCTAAAAAAACGTTAGATGTTTATAAATATCACAAAAACCTATATTATAAATTATAAACAAATATATTATACCATGGTCACCATATGAAAACTTTTTTATTTTTTATTTCTTAAAAAACTTTATTCTTAATAAAAGTATCAGCATACACCAAGGCTGGCAAAATACTGATCAAAATTTAAATAAACCATTGCGTATAGTTACGAGGTAGGTGTAAATTAACGAATATGACAAAGGAGAAAACTAACTTTATCTTTGAAAGGAAAAAATAATTTAAAAAACTTGTTAAAGATTAAAAGTCATGTCACATTTTAAAAACAGAGCCGCCTATTAAAAAAATTGAAAAAAACTAACTTTTCCAACTTACCTCGTATAGAGATTAGATTAAATTAAATTAATTGTCGTACATTATCCTTGTTGCCTTAAAATTTTGAAAAAAAGGTTAAAGCTTTGTAATTTCTATGGCATTAAAGTACATTTGGTTCTCTTATTTTTTTTTGTGGTTAAAAAGGCTAAAATTTAAAATCCCCTTTAGATTAATGTTCTACATTATTTTTGCCTTTTATAAAAGGTCTTCAAACTTTTAAAATTATTTTTATGTCTCCGTTTTTTTTTTTTTTTTTTTTGAATAATCCTAAAACATTTTTTTAAACTTCTATGATTTTTTTGTTACCATAACCTCAATAGGGTTTAATTTTGTAACATTGTAATAGAAACTCATAAAATTAAATATTATTTTTAAAAAGTGAATACCTAATTTTTTTATAAGGCAAAAAGATGTGAAACATTAATCTAAAAGGACTTTTAAATTTTAACCTTATTGAACCACAAGAAAGCAAAAATTTACTTTTGGTTAACAAAGGCATTTCAATGTTCTTAAATGCTTAAAGAATTAAAAAGCTTTGCCATTATTTAGAAATTTAAGGGCAATAAGAATAATTTACAACAGTTAACTTAGTCAGATCTAATCTCTATACGGGGTAAGTTGGAAAAGTAAGTTAATTTAAAATTGTTTAATAGCAGGATCTGCGTAAGTTTATGTGAGTTATGGGTGTATGCAGAGATTTTTTTAACAATAAATTTTTTTAAGACATGAAAAATAAACGTTTTTCATATGGTTCAACATTCTGGCGGTCACTGTATGTCTCCAAAATTTTAACGGACTTGAATGCCGCCCGATGCCACACCATGCATAAAAATAGCGTAACCTAACAGAAACTCGTTATGTTTCCTTCTTGGTGCGACCGTCTAACGGCTGTGGCCACGCAATAGCTCCGAAATTTTTTTGCGTCTGCAATTTTTTCAGATCGGCCCCCTTCCGTCTCTCGTCCCGTTCGCATAGGATCAAGGTTATTAATCGCATTGCGACCGGCTAGACGGAGATTGTTGTTATGCCCGGGCATTTTGTTTATTGTTAATATTTATTGCCAAGACGCGCCAGAGACATGGCAACAGACCGGAAAAGATTCACTTTACAAGGCAAATATTGCATGAAAATAGATGTTTTTAAACAGGTTTCAGTGTTATCCTTCTCAGATTAGGCTTAGACAGGCTCGTCTTTCAATTTTGTTATTAGATACAGCATTAGTTTGATAAAATGTTTTATACCGGGTGACACTGGATGCTGTTACCGATCTATTTTTTGATTTATACGGACGTCTAAAATATGTGGCAATCTTTTAGACTTATATATGTAGAAAACATAAAAAATTTTTTGACAAGTTTCTATTATTTTTTTCCTAAAGCCCCTCTTAACAGGATTATGTGAACTTATTGGACGCCGCTGAAAATCGGTTTTTCTTGAAACACTTTTCTCGTATTTGGTATGATAAAATATATTTTTATCATAATTATTACAAGTAAAGACTCCTCCAAAAATCTTAGGCAAGGCGCATATTGAAGTGACAAGCAAGGCGACGAGGTGGTGAGATAGTGGAACGTAAAATCTTTAGAGCCCTCGAAAATCAAACATTTTGGGGGCTAGTGGTACCCAACTTACTCGACACACTTGCCCAACACCATTTTATCATCGCTCTACTTAAATGCGCAAATCTGCATTTATTAACGCGGGTTTTAGAAATTCCACCTTACATTGGATCACCAGCTTGCGCCCACGTTACTTGCTTAAGGCGGATCCTCACTTATGGGTTTTCACCCAGGATTTTTTCTGCGGATCAAAACCCCTTACGTTTTTGATTTACATGTGTGCATCATTGATGTGGGTAATAACGCAGGGTTATGATCCGTTGATTTAGGAGGAAGTTCTAATTTTATTATTAGAATTTAATTAGAGTAATAAATTCAGTAAACAGTTGTAGAATAAAGATGCCTCCTGCAATCGATGGCGAATCATCGGTAGACGATTTCTATTGACGCGATCTAAACTCAAGAACCAAGATTCCTTAATTGACCAAGGCCGTAAAAGGTTCTATTCTATTTTAAAATAAGGGTTTTTTTATTTAAAATGTTTGGCTTTTACAACCTGCTAAGCAAAATTAACTTTTCAATAAAAAAACAACGACATTACTTGGTTTTATTTAAAGGTAATCTCTGGTTTCCAATTTAAAAATTTTTGTAATAAACTACCGTAAAGCAATTTTTATAAAGACGGTACATATTAAAAACCAGTTGCATTTAAAATTAAAAAATAAATACTTAGTACTTTTACTAGTAGATAACAGTGCAGAATACTCTACATTATGCTTTCGTTATACTGTAAATTCTTTTTAACCAAGAGGAGAAAGCAAGGTGTAAAATCCTTTGTCTTTCGGTGTACAGGGCGTTTAAAAAGTATACGTTGCCAAAATATAAGGGATGATTTCTTACATGATTTCATGACAAAAAGTCATGTGTCCGCAATTTTTTCGTCTGAAGATATAGGGTGTTAAACTTTAAAAAATACTGGTTTTTCATAACTACCTCTCTTAAAAACCCTTTTATCCTTTTGTTGCAATTTGGCTATGCAATAATTTCGAAAACTCAGCAAAGTATAAAAAGACAGTGATCGAATAGCTGTATCTTTACTTTCATAATTCAAATAAGCAATGAAAAATGTAAAAAATTAGTGTTTGGTGACTGCTATAAATAACATTTTAACAAATTTAAACAAAATTGTCTATATGTTTTTAAGGATAATAATAAAAAACATTATTTTCTAAAAAGTTAAACACCCTGTATCTTGAAAACAAGATTTTGCGAACCCATGTTTACATTGACTTCTTGTCTTAGAATCATGCAAGATATCGTCCCTTAAAGTTTGTAAGTATTGCACATGTTGCCTTCCAAATTGTTCTACCGGTTATCGCCCAGCCTAAAAGAAAACCGGAGGCCGCCACTGAATCCTTGTAAAAGATTTGCCTTCATTTGTTCGCTTGAGACGAACTAACCCTTACACAATAGTGTTAATTATTTTAACACCCTGTATAATAAAAAAATGAAATGATCAAAAACAACAGCGACGAAACAAAATCTACAGCGACGGCCAAATAGCCCAAAAACTTAAGTTTAGCAGAAGATGGCTGCGAAGGCCTTACACAGTATAATCAGTTCTATTGAGTAAGAGCTACTCTGTCCTTGTCGAACCAGTGAATGCAAATGAACAAGGATACCATTCTAAGGAATTCAAACTGGTATTTATAAAGAAAAACCAAATTGCGTTCTTTAAGAGCAAATATCTCTGTATTGAGAGATTGCCGACATATTCTTGGACACCCTGTATGATATTTTAAAAGTTAAGAAGTGCTATAGTTGCAGCTAACAGTTTTTTGACAAGAACCTTTTTTGCAAAACTTGCAAATTGTTGATTTGAAATATTTTACCAACACACATTCTTAAAGAAAATAAAATTTTCTACAAAAAGCTCTTTTTGTTCATTGTCGTCAAATAAACCGTTTTCATGTAATCGGGCTTTGGACATTGAACTATTCTTTCAATTTTGTTTTTTAGGTTTGGTTTTTTATTACTCCTACAATTACCAATATTTAATTAAATCCGATACATATTTTTGCATAATTTGCGCTTTATAAAATGTCACATGTTACATCGTAACATTTTTTCAATTAAACCGTTTATTTCAGAAACCTGTTAGGTACACTTTTGATTTTCCAGTAAACGACAAAAACTTTCTATCTTTAAAATTAATAAAGATTTTGGCCTCAAAAATTTAAATAGTACTTAATTACTTTTTTGGCGGCCATTTAAAAACCAAACAAAGCTAATTTTGAGCAATCCAGGTCATCGGACCCGTCGATTTTTGATTTTACCCCATTTACCCCTGTACCTGTACTGCAACCATCTACCAGGGGTGAAACCACCACCCCCAAAATTTTAAATAGAAAGAGGGGTTAAGTGATACCTTATTTTGAAGGTCTCTTGACCCTGATTACTAATACCAAGTTTAAAGTATCTCAAAAAATTTTCGTTGATATGAGAGCTTATTAAAATTTTTATTTTATTTTTTTAATGTATAATATTAAATTACCCGTTAAAGCAAGCTTGTTTAAACTAAGAAGATATGATAGGGGATTAAACGATCTTCCAAAATTACGTATTAATTATTCTGGCGAGGGTGTGATAAGATATTGAGGGAGTCACTCCTCAATATCTTATTTAAAAGATCGTCTTCCCTTATTATATCCCCTTAGTTTAAAGTAGCTTTCTCTTACAGGTAATTTAAAATTTGGCATAAAAATAAAAATCAAAATTTTAACAAGCTGTCGTATCAACGAAAATATCAGAAGAGACTTTAAACTTGGGAGTTGTAATCAGTGTCAAGAGACTTTTAAAATAAAGTATACTTGACCCCTCTTTCCCTTTAAGATTTTGGGGGTGAGTCTCACATCTGCTAGACGGTTGCAATTTAGGGGGTGAAAGTGGCAAAAATGTTTCCACCCAACATTAAAAATCGACGGGTCCTAGCGTTTTTTCCTAAATGATCCGGAATGCCCAAAATTAGAGCTGTTTCATTTTAAAATGGCCCCCAGTAAGTTATTTGTATTTACAGTTTAATACTCATATTTTGTTTTTTTTTAATAAACGTTTTTTGCACTTGACTTGCTTCGGCAATAAAATAATATTAACACTAAAAGGTAAGAAAAAAATCAACCACAAATTCCTGAGGCCAAAAAATGATGTTTAAACCCAACTTACCTTAGTCTAAACGTGGATGATTTCGAAGATACAGGGTGCTAAAAAGTTGTTCTGGTTTTAGTTTTTTATAAATAATTGTGTTAGTAATTGGTGTATTGTCAAAATATTTGGCTTGAGGGAATTTTAGGAGATAAGAAATTATAATTTGCTCTTAGTTTTATTGTAAACTTTAGATGGCGCCTCCTGCGGTATTTTGCATAAATTACAAACAATATAACTTTTTTGTACCACTTTATATGTAACTTTAAAATGTAATTTCTTTATTCTTAATATATTTTTCATATAAAGGTGTTCTTGGTAGTTGATTTACGCAGCCGTTTTAAAGATATCAGAATTAAAAAAATCCTGTAATGTCGGGATTAAGCTATACAGGGTGTCTTATAATAAGATGCTTATCTCTAAGAAAGTAAATCTTAAGGTAATTTAAGGAAGAAAAGTTTAAATAAAACTATGTTATAAATGTCTTAACTCTTAGGATACAGCTTAGTAAAAAAAAACTTTACTACCCTGAATCCCTGGTCTGGACTTAAAGAATTATTTCGGCATGCGGAAGTAAACAAACAGGTTACCAAAGAACGAACAAAGTAAATTGTCGTTTTTTAGCGTTAAATAGCTTGTGAAGGAATGAATTTATTAAAAAATCGTAAAAACCTATTTTTTATACAGTGAATTTTCTTTAAAAAATATGTATTGGATTTGTTTTAATATCGACATTCTTTTTCTTTAAACCAAAAAAAAAAGTTTTTACCGGTATTATGACATAAAAGTATTTTATTTAGTGTTGAAAAGGATATATTTTTTTAACAGTTCGGAACTTTTTCATACGCTTACGCGACAAAAAAAATTGACCCCAAGCAAAAAAATTTCATATTAACTATCGATTACTATTATTAATAATAAATTCAGATGATTAGAAATTAAACCAATAAAATTTATACAGTATACCTATAGTATGCAACACATGCATAAAGTGTTTCTTTTTAGTAATGGGATTGTCGCACTAGCCTGACGGCTCGCGCTCGTACAATTATTGTATTTCATTTGGGTAATAATAAAAACTATTTAAAATCACTAGATTTTTAAGCCCCTTTTATTGTTTTGTGGATTAGAAGCAAAAAAATTTGAAATGATTTTTAGAAAAAACAGAAAATTATAGTCAAGGTAAAACTGGATTTAAAAAGAATAGCAGATAGCGTTTTATATTTTAGGTTCCCAGCAAAACGCAACCAATTTTTTTTTCAATTTATTCAATTTTTTAATTCTGTCAAAAAATTTTTACGGAAACTTTTTATCGAGATTGCAGATATGATTTTCGTTTTTTTTTCTAAGGTGACGCATTTTTAACTTGTTTATTTATTTTGGAAATTTAAAATGAAACACTTTGTAATTTTTTTGTAATACAATGGATAAAATATTACCTTTTTAAAAACGTAAACTTTATTTCTTTATTTCCTTTAGGCCGTTTCTGAGATATTGCATATATTTTCATTTATTACTAATATTGGCTAGAAAGTAGGCCATGAAAAAAGTAATCATGTTTTACTCTAAAATAGGTATATTAAATTTTTTTTTTAATATACCGCTGATAATAAAGTAAATGCAGTTGAGGGGGCTTATTGTAATAACGCGATTAGCCACACAGCCACAGAAATCTGTTTTATTCTCTAATTCATTTAAATAATAATTTGTTAAGCCACGGTAAATAAAAGTTTTAAGAATTGTCCTTAAACCCAATTAGGTAATTAAAATATTTAAGTTTATTTTTGATAATAGTTAAATATAACTAGTTTTTTTAAATTAGAAATTTAATAACTCGGTATTTCGTGATTGTGTCTTATCGTGTAATTACAACAAGGCCTTAAACTAAAGGGCTTACTGTAAAAACACGATATAAGACACACAGCCACTGCAATGTGTTTTTTATAGAAAATTTTTAAGTATTATCCTTAAAGTTCATTAACTCATTAAAATGTATTCAAGTTAATTTTTGATAAATGTTTATTTAAAATTGTAGCGTTTGAACAATTACAAGTAGACGTAGAAGTGAAACAATCCCAATATATATTTGCTATACAGGGTGATCAAACTTAGGTCTGCACCATTGCTAACTGCTTTATTATTGGAGATAAATTAGAGTAGTAGCATTTTTTCGCTGAATAACGTGCTGTCAACAGAAAAACAATTGATCATCAGGTTTTTAATTTGTTGAAAAAAATACTTTTTATAAATAAAACACCCTGCATGTTATTTTACCAATTAAAAGATCTATTGATAAGTTTTAAAAAGAGCTTATATGTGACATATCCAATTTTGGATAGTTTCGGAAATATGGCCATCCTCAGGAATTGGATACTGACCTGGCATTTTTAAAATGGAACACCCTGTTTATTACATCACCTTTAAATAAATAGTTTAAAGGGCTTTTAAAAATTACCACATTTGATATGTCTGTCTCTTTGGCGGCCCTTGGACCTACAATAACATTGTACAATATACAAAGCCAAATTAAACTTATACACTTTTTAACTAACAATAGCTTTTTATTTGTTGCGCCTATCTGTTTTATTTTTAGAGGGCTTGTGGGTAGATGTGTTCTCTTTAGGTTTTCCAATTTTGGTCAAACAGATTTACACAGGACTGGACTTACGGGACTTTTTCCAAAATACTGTATTTAACCTCGTTGCAAAAGAAATCGGATTTAGCTACAATTGAGTTAATACGTTTTTTTTTTGTAGACCAACCATGAGAAATAAATCAATAAAAGCGAATTTGTACAATTTGAGGATTCAGAAATTATGACTCCTCTTGATAAATGATGCGCTCCAAAAAACATGCAATTTCTCTCGGTTTTAACTGGGAACTTTTTTAGTGTGATTTGAAAATAGAACACGTTAGGTTACCATGGTTTCTGAGTTCGATGCTGACACAACAGTAAATTAATTAAAATTAATTCATCAATTTATTTTTTTTGCAACGAAGGTAAATGCATCATTTTGGAAAAAGTTTCGTTTGGTCCTGCTTCAATCTGTTTGACTAAAATTGGCAAACCTAAAGAAAACATATCTACCCATTAGAACTTTAAAAATTATAAAAGATACTTGCTACTACTTGTCTAATTTAACCGACTTTGTATCTCCAATAATAAAGAAGTTAGCAATAGTGTCGACTTAAGTTTGATCACCCTGTATAACAGAAATATAAAAATAAAATTATGTCAATAAATAAGTGGTGTCTCAATTCGAAAAAAACTTGTAATGCGCGCTAATAAAGAACCATTAATAAGATCGTTATATTGTCCGACTTGGCTAATTTAAGCATAAACAGAAATCGTGCTTAAAAAGTAAGTAAGCAGATAATAAATGGGCAATGCGAATGATTGATGTAATGAAAACTGACCAAGTCAAATCCAACCTCCTTTAAGATCTTATAAATATGTGGATTTTGAACAATACTTGGCACTCATTTAGATCTCCATTCTTTTTGCGGCGAAGCCCACAGCCAAGCATAATTTTAGTATTGTACTTGGCTCACCTTCTTTACATTTATGTTTTTCGTGGCATTTATACTCTTTTACCCTTATTAAAAGGCTATAAAATACCATAAATCGAAGAATTAATTCAAGTTTTTGTAATAAAAGAAAATAATACACTGCAAAAATCCAAGTGGTCATACCTAACACAAAATTTGGTATAAGATAATTTGGAAAATAATAAAGGTAAAATTAAAAAGAACTATTGTCCTTTTAGCTACCTATAAAGCATTGAAATATCATTAAACTTAAAATTCATTTTTATTATTTTCATGTCCAACTTTTTTCCCTAAAATTAAGGAGCAGTCAGTGAGAGAGTTTATTGATATATTTTTTCCTGAAAAAGAAATACAAATGCAAGTGCACTCCTAACCTATTGTTTTTTTTAGGGAGCAACTGTTTTTCAAAGGCCAAGGATGCAATAAAATTGATATTTTTGTAGTTTTTTTTATATTTATAAAATTTATTATACATTTTAATTAAAAGAATATTAATAAAAGTAGTCCATTAAAATAATTGCAAGAGTTTACTTTAAAAAAAATCTTGTAGGTTTTTATTTAAAATGTAATAACTAGATCCGGCGCTGCAAATATTAACTATAAAATCTGCAGGCTAGTTTTTGACCGGATGGCCTCTAATGCCTGTAGACATAAAAGTCTATTAATCCAACTATACTGTTCTACGAATTTTTTATGAGAGGCCATGCTATATTCGATAGTTTTAATTTTCGAATGTCTAGACTTCCTAACGGTTTATGTTCGGGACGGCATGAACTTGTTTTTTTTTTGTTGCTTTGGCTGCCTAAAATTTCATATGCAATAAATTGAATGTAAGGTTTTTTTAGAACGTTGTAACTTGAACTCATGCGGGCTATTTACAACGTGTATAAACAATAAAAACTAATTTTGATTGTTTTATTTCTTAGAATAGTTAGAGTGCAAAATGTACCTTTCAAAATATAAAAACACGGGTAGAAAAAAAACCTTTACCAACTTTTTTATTGCAACTAGTCCGCGTATGTAAACGTATTACCATTAAGGTCTGGCCACACATAACCGCAACAAACCCACAGCCGTGCATTTTGCTTGTTAAATGTAGGGGATGCGGTGCAAAAAGTTTTGTATTTAATAAAATTGCAGTAATATGAGTCAGTTATGGTCGTAAAATAAACCTTCACAATTAAGGTAACACAGTTTAAAGTTTGGCCCGCACCGTAGCACAGCCATGTCTCGGTTTTGAAAATCACCATGGTAATCGGATGCGGAAGGCTTAATATCACCGCACCGTGCCCGACTACATACCCCGCACCGCATTTTAACAAGGTCAATTTAAAATGTTTCGGGTGTCGGACTGAAGAAACGCGTTACTTTTATGTCGGAAAAGTTTACCACAATGTTTTATATGCAATTTTTAAGCATTGTGCCAAAATCGTAGGTGTTACAGTCACGAAACCATAAGACCCATGGACATATTTTGGGTATCGGATTGGGCGGGTTTCGTAACTGTAACCCCTCGTGTAACTCTAAAGATTTTCGGCACAGTGTTTAAGAATTGTATGTAAAACATTGTGGTGAACTTGTCCGACAAAAAAAAAGTTACGTGTTTGCCCGGTCTGACACCCGAAACATTTGACAGGCTGGGTTATGCGCCGCTTCAATATATGGCTGTATGAATATTCGTGGTAGAGTCGTTAAAAGGAGACCCTTTAAAATGGCCTTAAAAGTGTTTTTATCATAAAGTTAATTTTATTACTGTTCCAGGGACTATAAGGTTTTTGCAAAATTCGCATTTCGAATTCACCCTGAAAAATGAAAATGAAATAAATTCAAATAATAAAATGTTTCACCCTGTGTATTTAATAAAGGAATCGCTTGCTATTTTATGTAACTTAATATCTGGTGCATGTAAGGAATTAGTTTGCTAGTGTTTCTGAGACTTCCGGGAATTTTATTTGACAGTTTAAGATTGCAGTTACACTTTGCGATCTACCTACACAATATAAGACCAGCTTGTCTTCCAAGAAATATATAAATAAATAAACTTAAACATGATTTTTATATACACATGCAAAGGTAAGTACCGGATGTCAAGTTTTTTTTATCTGTGGACAATCCACGAAAGGCCAAAGGCCTAAATACTATCGCACCGTGGGTGTCTTAAGCTCGGTAAGGGGAAGTTTGTTAACACAGGACTTAAAAACTTGAAGCTTTGGGGAAGAAGGAAAGACCTCCGCTGGCAGCAGGTTCCACATTCTAGAAACTCTAGAAATAAAGAACGAAGGAAGTGGGAAGTTCTTGGCCTGTTCAGTTGGACCGTATACAAATGCATACGCACGGCACCAGTCATAAATTTACACTCTCCTTTACTTTTTTAGCTATAAAATAAACAAAAATATTGGTTTTATTTTGGTCAAAGTTTTCAAATTAGTTCTTGGATCTTTATTATCTCTTAAGGTATACAGGGACAACAAGATTTTTTTTTTATAGAACACCCTATATATTTTATATATATATAAAATATCTTTTAAAAAGCCCGTCGTCTCCATCAACAGCGCAGTGCAACGGTCAGAGTATCTTGCCCGTACCCAGGTGACCTGAGGTCGAATGCCCAGCCAGGAAGACATTTTTGGATAGTATTTATTTTAAAGTGGTAAAATGCAAAAACTGCATGTAACACACTGTATATTAAACCACCATTAAAAATATATTTCAAAAAGGGTTAGAAAAATCCACATTTAATATGTTTATATTGTTTACTTTTATTAGTTTTGGAAATATGGCCTTATAGAAAATTTTTACTAATAGGCCCTTAGTCATGTACACTTTGCACCTAAAGTACCCAATTTTCGATGTAAAAAGGATAAATTACAATCCATTACTTTTATTATTTCTGAAAATGTAATGCAAAATTATTTGAAAAGCTGGAAAGCTCAGTGACGTAGGGGGCGATGCCTAGGCCACAAAGATATAAGCTACGTCCCTTTGATATTGCTTCTTTTTTCTTGGCATATTTATTAAGCTTGACCCCTTTTAAAGTGTTTTTGGGAACATAAATTTAATAAAATATATATTATATTTGGCTTTTCTTTAGACTAAAGGTATTTATAAAATATTTTAAGAAACTTAAACTTTTATATACATATTATGAAGGGATATTCTGCTCTTGCAATATTATCATTAAATTAAGATTGCTTTAAAATAATTAATAATGAAGTTTTCAATACAAAATAATTATTAAAGGTTAAGAAAACTTACTTAGAGAGGTATAGTTGCAAACATTAAACAGAGGTTCAAAGGCTTCCGGTCAAAATAATTTTATAATAATCTAATTATAAAATAAGTTAGAATATCCCTTTATAATATAAAAACGCCAACTAAAATTTTGTTTAAATGTATATTTCCAGAAAGCAAAACAATATAAGAAACTTATTATATAGCTAAACATTTCATTTGGTTAATTAACTTTTTTTTTATAGGCTTTAGTTGTCATTAAATCCCTCGTAAAAGTTAAAATAATGTACCTACCTATATTTTTTTGAAAGCTCTTCTTATATACATAATAACCAAAATTTCGTTTAAACATTTCATACAAGTTTTTTGTTTGATTTTTATAAATATTTTAAGCTAATAAAAAATAAAAAAACGGAAAACAACTCCAAAAGAAATCATCGAAAAAAAATTCAATCTTTAGAATATGTCCAAATTTAAAAATATTATCTTTTAAAAAAAAGAAAATGCATTAGGTGCATCCGCTGGGGCACCCGGTATAACAGTAAAAATGTATAGCTAATTAGTAATACCATCAGGTAATCTAGGTAGGTAATTACCGATTACCATCTTAACTAAGTAAAAACAAAAAATTCTCATCTTCAACAGACCAAGTTAAGCACATCTCAGTGCCTCACGCACGTTCTTTCGTATCGTTTTCATTCGTGGCCACCGCAATTTTCCGCACGTTACAAGCAGCGTGACCGATCTCGAACTCTGCCTGAGGCTGCGTGGGTTCCTGTCACCGTTTCTTTCAGATAAAATAATGGTGGTAGAATTGTAAAACAGGCCGTAGACAAAAACTAAAAATATTACTGTTTATTTTTTTGAAACTTTGTAAGTTATCAAGCAAAACAAATGCAGTGGCGGCCAGTACTAAAAGGCACAAGGGCACATGTCACCCATTAAAAGTAAGAAAAAACAACGATTTGGATCCATATAATTTAATTTCAGATATTTACTATATTCCCATTTAAACACTTCTGAACACTCTGCTCAAAACTAACTTCTAAATTACTCTCTGCTGACAAACGATTCGACGTCTAAATATCAAAAGTTTCTTTCCTAGCCGGGGAACATTAGAATTTTGCCCTCCTTGTCTTAGGTACTTTGCTTCGTGACATTCGTCTCCTTTACGCGAAAGTAGTGTAAGGGAATAGGCACAAATTTATGTGTTACCAGGTGGTCCCAGGCAGAAGTTAGAGGTAAAACGGTAAGGAACGGTAGAGTTTTAGCCATATTTATTGTTGAATATGATTATACGTATACTTTACCAAGTATGGTTAAGTATGTTGAAAGTTAAGTGACGTGATATGTGATAATTTAGGAGTGAATCCACAAGTGGAAATAAATGCGGTGCAGTTCCTACTACAAATACAGAATAAGAGTTTGCCTTTTGAACATAAACTTTTACATAAACAAAAAGAAAGACCTACTACCGATCTTCTAATTAATTATGCATCTACCAGTAAAACTAGGACATACAAAAGAGTTTTTAATGACAACATTTATTGGATGGTAATTGTTTGGGTACACACCAAAAATTAAATTAAAAGTACCAAAAAACCAAAACAATTTAAACAAGTAAAAAGATTACTAAAACAAAATCATACAACTTAAATGAAAATACAAAAAATGTCATTTACTCTTGCGAATGCAATAAGTTTTATATAGGTGAAACTTGTAGACCATTAGAACATTAAAAACACACAATTTCATAAATCAAAAATCTGCCAACACACATTTGATAACAATCATAGAATAAACTGGGATGCTTTGAGCATTTTAGCAAAGGAAATTTGTTCTAAAAACGCAAAATCAAAGAAAGTGCGTATATATTATTAAATAAAGATAATTGTGTAGCATCAATTTCAGTTAATTTAAATAACACTTGGTTGCCTTTGCTTGATTCTGAAGTATCTTCAGGAAGACTTAAGCCTGATTTATAGTTTCAGTAACGTAAGACT